>VWPU01001526.1:0-121315 GCA_013398955.1 Callaeas wilsoni | reverse complement strand
AATGCCATGGATGAGGCGCAGACCGCGGCCCTAAATGGCCAAACCCGCTAATGAGGGAATCTGTGAAAGGGATGGGACAAAGAGCTCCAGCCAGACTGCTGTTCTGCCTGGCAGCTCCAGGGACTCCTGGGTTTATGTTTTATGTATGTCCCAGTTACAAATAGCCCCAGAACTTCCCCGGGACACAGCGTGGCTGTGCCGTGAGGAGGAGCCTGAATTGCGGAAACCCTGAAGCGGCTCGAGCACAGGAGCGCTGAAGGAAGGGATGTTCTGTAGATGGATGTCACTCATTGTGTTGGCTGCAGCATGAGCGTTTCGGATTTAGAAAGTGACATCTCGTTTTTCAGCGTGTTTATTATTTTAGAGGGAAAAATCCCTAAATTCAGACATATCCTGCCTGTTTTGGCCACGTTGGAGGTCCACTTACCTCACAGTGGTGGGAGCTCTCAGCAAGGTATCTGTTGCCAGGCCTAGTCCATGCAATATTTCAGTTCTTACATAATGTGGAGACCTAACTGTTCTTTTTGAAGACTTGTATAATGTGAGAATCCTGTTCACCTTGCCAAGACAAATTCTGGAACAGGATCTCCAACCGTATTTTCTCTCACCTCCCTTTTGATGTCTACGATGTCTGTGTCTGATACCTACGTCTGAGCCAGACGCCTCGAGCTCCCTTCAAAGATAAGGGAAAGAAAAAGCATTCTTAAGATATGGTTAATTTAAGTGTTCCTTTTTTATTTCTGCTGCCTATGAATGGAACTTAACAGGAAAAGCTGAGATGGAGACTCTTTTATTTTAAAAGTAGACCTTTTTTTTACCTTTTAGATACCCACATTTGGCCAGATGGATCTCATAGGCAAGGCAACAGCAATATCAATTCTTTCTTCTTCTTTTTTTATTTTTTTAAATTTTTTGGAGTGGAAATTTTAGCCTGTAGTAATGATAACACATATTAATCCAACTGTTTGATATTCTTAGTATCTGATGAATTATTAATTCAGTGGGTAAGTTCTTTCGGAGAATTCCATCACCACTGAATAAGCTATTTGAGAATTTCTTGTTGATACTCCATCGCTACAACCTTTTTGGCACAAATTAGTCAAAAGTATAGACCATGGTGTGCTGATAGCACCTCTTAATATCCTGCTATAAGAGATACATTAACTTAGGCACTAGAAATGCCTTGTATTTTGGAACTTGTGTTAAACAAACTGGCAAACAAAATCAAACTCTGTAACTCTGTAGGTCCTAAATCACAATATTCCCACAGTTATGAAATTTAAGCACTGATCTCATCAATAGCATGCCAAGTGATATAAATAAAGCTGGTTCTGCCACAGAAAATGAACTCATTGATATGTAGCACCTGTCTGATCTGGGCAATGCACAACTTTGAGCCACCAGTAAGGATCTATGATAAAAAAGATGTGTGGTAAAGTGGGCTCAGAAAGGACATCTGCTGACCCAAAAATTAAACATGGGACACGGTTTCTTATGTGTGAAAGTGCTGGCATGGTAGCAGGGCTGCTGTTTTATATGGACTGCAATCCAAACCTGATGTGACTTGGATTTATGTTCTACAAAATAGAAACATAAATTGAAATACTATTTAATGACAGTTGGAGAATGTAATGAATTGTATTTATTTCTAGGAAGCAAGGAGCACAGCCTCGAATTTAGCAGTAACCATCAAAATAGCAATAAGAAAACGTAAATGCAGAGATTTCCCGTGATGTGCAGCCATACAGTTAGCTACAGATTCCGTTGGCAAAAATGCTGGAGCACAAAGGACAACAGTGGAATGCAGACGTGGGGAGTGTCCCCAAACCCAGAGGGTTTCATCAGCAATGTATGTTAAAGATGCAAGACATTTCTTCTGAGCAAATACATGGAAATTGTTCTATTTTTTCTTTCTTTCTTTTTTTTGAAAATAATTTCCTACGGTTCTAATTTAGCATGTGTATCATTTGACATTTTCAAAGCACTTGCTCAGAATGACACGTATCATTAGGACTTAGGTCTACTGATTCTCAATTCTGCTTATGAAAGTTTGATTTGTATATAAACTATTCTGAGGACTCGTACAGAGACAGAAATAACTCTATAAATACAGAATATAGGATATCCTTTGGAAAGAAAGCAGTTCTAATTATGTCTTGCATTTCCCAAATGATGCTGGGCTGTAATTTAATGGTTCCAGACTTCTGTATTTTTTGACTGTAGGAATCTCTCTCTCTTTTACGGAGACCATTGCATGCTTGCCTCTGGGTGTGAAATAGGATCCATTTAGATCCATTTTGGATCTTCTTCCCAAATTTTGTCCCCTGTGTTCCTTGCTTTGGCAGGACTTTTCAGAACCTCTGTAGCAACAGGTTAAGTATTTTCTTTTGGCTTCATGGTCGAATCGTGGATCAGTTATCTGGAACAGATTCATGTTTGTCATTGAGTCTAGAAACAAGATTTCCCAGCCACTATTTTCCATCATACTGATGATTTCTTCCCATATCATACGATTTATTTTGTGTTTGGGACTGCCATATCCTGGCAAATTTTCCTTTTCAATCTATTTGTTCATTACAGGCATCAAAAATTGCAGAGCTGTAAATTGGATTGAAAAGGTTTTCTTGGATGGAGCCAAAAGTGAAACAAAGACTTTTGAATGGATATAATATGAGGAGAATGTTCCCCAAATGAAGGGAAGTAACACATTTTTTCCTGTTTATGAGTTTTCCAGAAGAGCCAGGAGGCTTCCACGAGATGTGTAGCTCAGTGGAGCGGGTTGGGTGTGGCAGTAGAAAGCTCCTTCACCACACAAATTACTGTGAGATATTTTATTGCCTGAATCATTGGATAAGGCAGACATGGAATTATGGTGTTAAAATATTTCCACACCTGAGTTAGTCCCTACTGCTTCTGCCTCGCTGTAGTTTGGCTCTGAACCTCTAGGCACCCTTTTAAGTGTTCCTTCAAAATGACTTCTGTAGGGTTTTCAAACTGCTTCTCTGGGGTTTCCTTCTAACCAAACCTGGTATTCTGCTTTCGAGGCTGTGCTGTGTGCCTTGCTGTGCATGTTGATTTTTAGATTCAGACCTCTCAGCTGTGCTGAATTTGGGTCTCTACCCTCTAAAGCCATCACACAGTAAGCTGGGGCTGAGAACTTCAGGCAGGTCTAAGCCAGAGGAGCTTCTGGATGCTTTTAACACCACATTAAGGGTGGGAACTGGCAGAGAATTCTCAGAGAATTCAGTTAAGCTTTAAGTGAATGCAGAAGAAAAAGTGAACATTTCTTATCACAATCAAAATGACCAGAAAAGAAGCAATGATCTTTAAACTGTTACAAAAGCAATTTAGAAAGTTTAGACATATAATTCTCCTCAAATGCAGCATTTTAAGGTCTACCTTTGTCTTATTTTTAGTAGGTTTATTAGTAAAAAGGAACTGGAAACTGTTGGAAGTGTGCAATACCTCCTGAAATGTGTTTTAGAATATTTCAACCATTTAAAGAGTAGAGTTTTATTTTTATCAGCTTGTGAATTGACAACAGAAAAGTGTTGACGTTTTATGCTATTTCATCTTTTAGACATTTCTGCTAAACTTCAACTTAATGTTGAATTGGTTGCATACCAATATTTGTTTTTTCAAAGTAAGGATGGATTCTTAAACATACCGGATTGTTATGTTTACACTATTTATGATCAATTCTGTATTTAAGTCTCAACTGTCCTGGATAATTCTGTTTTCCCAGGGAGATTGTCTTTTACAGCTCCTTGTGGATTGGCACAGCTATATTTCATATTTAAATTGCTGCATAGAAACGTTGAACTAGAGTTGAGTAGTGTGCAAGAACAGACAGAATTTTCTGTTTCCCCCACTTCTGTCCTCACTTAGTACAGGTGATTCTTCACCATTGTTTCAAGACCTTGTTTTTGTGAAGAGCCTACATTTCTCCTGAGTAGAATTAAATATCTCTGCTGAGGAGAAGGAACAACAGATTGCAATTAAAATAATAACCTTTCAACTAAAACATTAATAACTGAAAAAAATCCCCAACCCTACATTTAATGTTCCAGAACAGGAAGTCACAGAACATAACCAAGTTCAACAAACAGTGCAGAAGGCATAATGTTTATTATTAGCAACACATCACCATGTGACAGTGACAGGTGGTGATCTACAAATGCCACCACAGTCACCAGAAGCTATGTGGGGAAATGAGAGCCTTCAAAAAGTGCAATTTTATGGCAGTGCAGAACAATTCAGGCCTGTTATTGTTAGATAACTGTAAGATAAATTTCAAAGTTAATATTTATGGTGTTTGAAAACATGCTTTTTAGATTATTGGCTGTGTAGGATGTTGCATTCTGTATTTATATTGATTTGCAAGAGCACAGGTGCTGAATGCAGATCTAGCAGTCATGTATTCTGGAGTTTCCTAAAATAACCCTGTGTCCTAATTTTTCAAGAGATAGGAGGGAAAAAATTTATATAAGAGGGTCTCAATTAGAAAATGTAAAATTATGTTTAAATAGAAATCTCTTTCAGAATTTCCCATTAATTTTATTCTTTTGTTGAGCTGCACACTCTTTTAATTGATGTAATATTCAAAATAAAAATGCCTGTTGACTTTATTTTTGACCTGTGAAATGATATACTCGTATTGTTTACTTCTAAATTCAAATATGATGTGAGTGTGGTGATAATAAACACAAAGACAAATTTTCAACTTCAGAATATCATGTATAAGCAGGATAAGGAGATGGCATTTCCCAGTTATGAACTGCTAGGAAAGAAAGAATTTTAGATTTATATGTCAGTCATTTTTTGAAATATATTTTTTTGAGGCATGCTAGAGGTGCTTTAAGCTTAAGAACATAAAATTAGGATTAAGACAGTGCTTTTATTCACCAGTGGTGGGTGTGAATTTGTTGGGAAAAGAAGAAGCAAGACCAAAAGGTGCTCTGCCACCTCCTCATCTGTCTTGGGGTCATTGTGCTGTGCCTGCTGTGACATTCAGGGCTCAGCTCCAGCGCTTGGCTGGAGAGTGCATTACATCCTGAACTGGAAACAAGGGAGCTGTAACTTCAGTTATAAAAGTATTCAACGTTGGTACTTGCAGATCAACTAGTATTTTGTCTCTAGTTGCATTTGGTTGGTAAGGCTTTTTGAAAGTTCCCCTGATGCAAAGGGGAGTAAATCTGGAGCCTCAGAGTTTCTGCTCCCCCTCAGAATGGTGACGTGAGAGCAGATTTACTACCACCACATAAAAACTAATGGACCACTCTAAGCCCCGTCATAAAACTGGAATTCTTTTGTACCTAATTAGAGGGCCCGAGAAAGAGGAAATTGGACCAAAAACCTATAAAATTAGCTTTGTCAGAACGAAGTGGAAACAGATGAACAACTCACAGTGACTCTATAATAATAACAACTCTGCAGTCCTTACAACACTGTCTCGTCTCACTTGGATTGCTTGCTCAAGACCCTGTTTGAGCCTTCCCCCACATATTTCATCTATATATTATGCATGTAACTACTGGTGTAACTTATGGGCAAGTTAATGGCATGCTCGTAGCCTTGTGAGGCAGTAATTTCTTGGGCAGATACTTTTTTCCCCCTTTCCCAAGGTGTTTTCTTAGAAATAACAGAAATTTCTGGGTAAAGTGACTGTATTTTTGAGAACAATGCTAGTCAAAAAATCAGTGGTATTAAGTTGAAGAGAGATTTCGTATGTTAATAATTTGGACCAGGGTTTGAAATTTGGCAGGGAATCAGGAATGTGACATTTGCTGAAAATACCCTAAATTTAACCAACTTAAAAGGCTTCCAAAAATTGCACTTTGCACGTGTGCAGTAAAAGTGTGTTAGGTTAGCAGTTTAAATCTTCTGTGGCTTTTCCTCTGTGCTGGACATGTTGGAGGCTGGAGATGCAGAACCTGAGCAGCCCCAGATGGTGGGAACTGAAGGAGAGGAGAATCTCCTGTCCTTGTTCCTGCTACTGCTGCCGTGACATCTCAGGGATGCCAGGACACTCACTTGAAGCGCATGACTTGGGACCATTGAGTTTAACAAGTTCTAGCTTAAAGCAAATGCCTGTCAAACCTTACAAAATTAACCCAATCAAAAATAACAAAAAAACCCAAAACACAACCCCCCCCACCAAATAAACTCCCCAAAAAACTAAAAATACCCCCCCAAACAATCAAAAATCAATTTTATGGGATATTTTTGATAGCTCACAGAGTGCTGTTGACAAAAAAATGACAACTTTGTGTTATTAGAGCTTTCTAATTGTGTTCTTTGGGGTTTAGTGATCTGATTTGCAAAGTAAACATTCCTAGGAGTAGCAGAAGCATTGGAAATGTTCAATGTACTTTTATGTTATAAGAATTACTCTGATAAATCTAATGGAAGGCATTTAAGTTGGATCCCCAAATTAAAAGGCACTTTTAATCATAACTTCTGCAGGTGTCAGCTCCCCATTTGGAAATGGCTCCACCATCCCCTTACCTCCTGGTAGCTGTGGAACTACATTAGGGTTTGGGAAAAGTGTCTTAGAAAACCCCGTGAGCAAATGAATAATTTCATCACCAAAGTTTGCACAGCGTTTTAGTAAGTAGGGTATGGAGCTGTTTGCTACTAAAAAAATGCTGAAAATACTTAATGGCTTCTTGCTTGATGAGAACAATTCCTCTGTAAATGAAATTAGCCAGTGATTCAGTGGGTAAACATGACCATAACAATATTGCAGTACCTAAACACGGGTTTTCTGCTGGGGCCTGACAGATTTTACATGGTTGACATTTGCCACTTCAGTATTCTTCTAGCATTCTTTTTTGGGTGATGATTTAATAACTATCAAAGTGGGACTTTGATGCAGTACAAGGAGTTTGTTTTGCATATTTACGAAGATTTACTTGTGTATTTGTAAATTTGATTATTCGCTTGAGGAGACTTATGTGCATAAATGACTTGAAAAGCCTTGTCCACTAGCAATTTGTTAGAAAGTAATCTACTCTAATTTCATCTCCTAGGAATATTTTTAGGTTCAAATATTATTTTTAGTTCAAGAAATTAATGATTAGGCCTCTTAACATTCTGAACTTGTGCACTCACTCAGACTTTTTAGACAGTGCTAATGATTCCTAACTTCAGTTCTTGATTGTGCCATCACCAGAGCCTTAAACATATCCCAAATAATGAAAGTTCTTTTTGAATTTCTGCCTTAGGGAATGCAGTGGACAGGTGATAACGAAGTGCAGGTATGTCTCAATCTCTCTTAGAGGCCGCGAGCAGATCTGTCCTGCTGACAATGTCCTCTGCGTGTTGGTTCCTCTACTGGCAAATTTAAACAGCTTCTTATTTACCCTCTAAGCACTTTTATGGAGGCCAGACACATGCACTGTTTTCAGAGAAGGGGATGCAGCAAAATTATTGCAGCAATCTTGGAGCCCACATCTGCTAGAAAGTCCCTGGTCTCCCCTCGATGAAAATATCACTGCTGTTCAAGTCAGCACCTCTGTGTGTTTATTACTTCTCCAGAACTTTGGAAACTGCTTTTGGATCTAGCAGAAAACTCACAGTAAGAAGGATAGTAAAACAAGCCATAAATGGAAAAGCATTTTTGAGATAAATTTTATATTAGAGTGATTAATTAAACAAAAATTATATCATCCAAGCGTTTTGATGAGATAAATTTTATATTAGAGTGATTAATTAAACAAAAATTATATCATCCAAGCGTTTTGATTTCTTCCCTCAGAACAACTCATCTTTCATTTTCTCCTTTTTTCTTCTGTACTTTGTTTGTCTTAGGAAGACAATAAACTGGGCATCTGGAGGGTTCATTTTTTTTTCTTTTCCATTTTAACTTTTCTGGATAGTTGAGGAATGTTGGTGATTTAAACATGGAGTATTGATGCTTTCAGACTCCTCTGTTAAGGAGGTTTTGAAAAATTAGAGTGAAAAATGAAAAAGGAGATCAATTAAGGTGCAGAACAGTGAATGAACTTTAACAGGTATTGCATTTAATGGTCATAGAATAAGGAAGAAGGGCCAAATAATTTGAAATGCTCCTTTTAAGTAGTATTTCTGGACCTTGAACAAATGGGAGTATTTATATTAAAGCACACAGTGAACAGAGAATAAAAAAGAATGGGATATACTTTAAAACTTTTCCCTGTGAATTTTTGATGAAATCCATTTGAATTTTTTGGAAGGAGTAAAGTAATATTAAATCATATAGGGTAAAAATGATACATCTTTTCAGCGTCTCTAGAACCAAAATGTGCACCCTTGGCATTAGTACAGTCCTTTTAAAATGTCCTTAAACCCAGTTATTTCGGAGTAGGTGCTAAGTGACGCAAATACCAATGTTTTGTCAAGTATATTTATAATCCACTAATTTTTCCTTTGCTGGCGTATCTCAAGGGAAGTGTGGCCATGATGACATCCATCCTTCTTGTGCTGCCAGAATTAAATCTGTCCATAAAATAGATGTGGAGGCACACTGAAGCGTTTCAAAGGATGGCAGAGTTCCCGTGGTAAATTAATGCCCAAGTCAAACTGCCTTCCTTTAAGGACTCTATGACTCCTGTTCGCTGGCCATTAAATGTACATGATGTCTTTAAAAGCCCCAATATAACTAAAACCACAGTTCAGCTGAAATTTATTTTCTTTAATATTGATCTACATCTGGATATTTGCTGTTACATCCTCCTCGCGCATGAAAGTTTTATATTGCAGTCGTGAGGGAATGCCCGCTGTCATCACACTTCAGGCCGTCCCTTCCAGCTACAATTCGTTATTTCTCCCCATCTCTGTCTCGGGGAGCAGTTTCTCATAATTGCGACCTAAATGTTTAATGTGGCACGAGGAAGGATGGATGGGGAAAGGTCTGAGCGGGGAGCATCAATGAGCTCGGAAAAGGCGCCCGTGGCTGCCTCTGCAGTCTTGGTCATACAGGTACAGTTCGGTATGACCAAACAAATCAAGCTCTCCTGCAGGGTGTTGAGGGGTTCTTTGCTCGGTTTTTTTAAGATGATGAATCCCATCCATGTAGCATTCAGAAAATGAATGCAAGGTGTTAATGGCTCCACCCTACCCAGTTGCTCATTTAAGGAGATACAGTTTTTCTTTAACTGTTTTAAGAAAACCTTTTCTTGCAGGTCAAGAACTACTTCCAATTTGTTTGTTTATGTATTCATATGACTTTCTCCTTTCTAAATTCAGTAAATTTCTGTATAAGGCATGATTACAAGCAAATTCAAACACTTGCTTTCAGTTGCTTTTTTTTTTTTGTAATGGCACTTACTTGTCATAACCTCATGATTCGTTATGAATAATGCATTCCTAATAAAAATGGCTTTATTGCAGCGAGAGTGCAACACTTTATAATCTACAGTTTCATTCTTTGATTTAAAAATGCATGTTTTAGAGAATCCACTTAAGAAGCGGGGTACTGCAGTGCAGTAGTGCAGTTCAGCTGTGGATTTTGCCTTTATTGGTGAGTGGAAACCACATTCCTTACATGTGTAGGACAGCCTGCTCGTAAGTTCTGGTGCTGGTAACTAAGATACAGTGCAGTTATGTGTGTTTCTCTGAAATAATTCATTTATTACGATCGCAGAGATGTCCACGTAAACACAATTTGAGAATGGTTTGGCAGGTTTTTTTTTTATTTATCTAATTTCTCATATGCTAGTTTGTATTTCTTTTGCCTTTCTTTTGTCAGTAGCTTGTAGCTGTGTTATTCCTCTGATTTTGGTGGAAAACATTCTGTTATTATCACTGTGGATCAGGAATACTCTATGACCATAATTTCTGGCTCTTTGCCACAGACAAAAGCATGTATTTTTCAGTATACTGAGTTGCTGGTTTGGAAATGAGTGGCAATACTTCCTCAAAATTGTGGTGTTTTGCTCTGTTTTTTTTTTTGTTTGTTTGTTTTTTGTTTTTGTTTTTGTTTTTTTTTTTAATTGCTGTTTTCTTACCTGTCCTCAATCTGCTTCTCCTTAGCTTATAAACTAGGTTGTCTTGCAATTAGACAATTTCTTTTTTTTTAAAGAAAAATATTTCTGGTCCTTCTAAGCTATTTCTCAGTGGAATCACACTGAGTTGTATAAGCTGAGAAATTAGATTTAGAGATCTATGCTATTAAAAGAACAATAGTTAAAACTTATATGTATATGAAAATGATTGGAAAATTTAGAATAGTTTTATAGATGCACCTGAGACATCATGAAGATCACTTTAAATTTAATAAAACTCTCTTGAAAAATTATTTTGTCTTGCAATAATAATCTTTGAGAGCAAGTGCTGGTAAAGCTTGGGATTATGGGGTAAAGAACTGAGTAAAACCATGGTGACCCACTACTCTTGTGGAAGCAACATCCACTGACAGCAATTCAATACAATCATAGAAATACCTACTGCGAAATGTTTACTTTTTTTTCCCTCTTGTGTTTGATATCCGAGGTGTTTGGGTTTCTGAGCGTGTAGCGCCTTGTACAGACATTAGATAATTTAAATCAGGGAATGTTTCCTGGTGCTATGCACTTTTTTCCTAAATTTCCCTCTGTGATCCAATACAGTAATTTGCTTTATATGTTTGAATTATTTTGGATCCTAGTAGAAGTTGAAGGTGCTCCATAATCTCCTGACTTTTGAAAGTGTGACTTTGCAGTTATTAACCCAGGGCACTGAAGGTGGGTCTGTATCTAACTTCTAATCAAAACCAAATCTACTTCACCTTCACTGTGATAAGCCTGGGTTTTGACTTTGTGTGAGCTCTGCAGTGATTTGTGAGCGATACACAGAATGAAAAATCCTTTTCCCAGAGAAAGGGCAGGCAGACCTCAGATACTTGCTCAGCTTGTTAGATTTACTTAAATTTCAAACAGCCAGGAAGAATATCAACTGAGAAATCCTAACTGTTAAAAAGAGACGTCAGAAAATGTTGAGATAAACACACGTTTAAAGGCTCTGACTTAGCAGTTGGGGATATGCCTACTCATGATAGAGATGAATAAATCTCCCTTCCTGCCCTACGACATCAGTAAAAAATGGCATAGCAGTTCTAGGGCATCACCTGGATTCATCCGAGTTTCCCAGGTCTGCAGTCTTGCCAGATTAAATTTATGTACAAACACGTTCCTGTGGTAAGGAGATCTATGTATCTCTTCCAGACACGATGAGATTTGGTGTAGTAATAAATTGGCTCGATGAGCATGTGTGAGCCATCCCTGTTTTAGTTACACAACCCTGTCAGTACTACAATGACAAACACCTCAAAACCAGGTTTGTTTTGGTCAGTTTTTTTTTCCCAAGTTATTTAGCAAGCCTTCTTTTTTTTCCCTCATGGCACTATTTGAAGTGCACAAGCAGCCAATAAACCTGTGGGAGATCCCCTCTTGCACTGGAAGGAACCGTATTGGGGTGATGGCTGATTTCACCACTGAGCTGTTCCACAGGAACAGATTTTAGCCAGTTTGTGCCCCACCTGCTGTGCAGGTAGGTCAGAATGATGCCTTAGGATTTTAGCTTTTATATTTTCATATATCTATAATCCTGCAATTCTTTAGTGTGTAACTCTGAGCTCCATGTAGAGTGTTAGCTACTGCTTTTCCCATTTTGGTCAGACAGTACATTTCTTCTCCAAGCCTGAGAATCAAGGACACCTCACTGTCTCAGGCCCCGAGAAATGGAAACAAAAGTGAGTTGGGGGGAGCAAACTGAGAGAATGGGACTGCACTGCCTGAAGCTGTAATTGGACAATTAACCTCTGATAAGCAAATGGACAGAACTTATATCTGTCCCAAAAACGTGTGGCTGTGTCCATCCTGGGTGCAGTCTCTGCGGGACTCCTGCACTGCCCAAGGTGCACCCTGGGAAGGCCTTTCCGTAAATCCCTGCCCTTTCTCCTTTCACGCTGCCCAGCCTCTGCTCCAGGTCAGCCTCTCTAAGGCATCAGTTTTTGGTGACCCAGCTGGGATGAGAGGCATCTGGAGAAGCCCCTGGACCAGGGGAACATCCAGCTCCCACCCCCTCCCACTTTATCCAGCACTCCCTGGGGGCGGCCGCAGCTGCGGTGCAGCCCGTACCAGAGCCCAGGAATGCTCGGATCTGGCACAGAGGCACGTGAGTAACAGAATAAAGGTGGTATTTTGTTTGTTTGATGAGGGTGGTTTACCTGCTTGGGAAGTTCCACCTTTACAGTGGAGACATCAATGAGAGATCACCATTACTTATGTTTGGAGGTGACTCAAGAACATTTTCTCTGTGCTTGAGAAAACGAGAACCTTTTGCTTCACAGCCAGTCTGTTTCTGGGACCTCTCTCAGGTGTGTTCCTGATTCCAGCCATTTCCTCACAATCCCACTGGGTGCTATAGAAGGTAACTCAGGAAGCATCCAGATTAATTTTACTTGCCCAGGCATGAGTGAAATAGTTCTAGCTTGATTGATCATCACGGTTAGCTCAGTCTCCTGCTCCTCTGGAGGTTTTGGTAGCCTCTCTCCACCCCATTTCTGTGATTTCTTGCATCATATATATTGCTGTACTCAGAGAATTTCTGTCTGTGCAAAGAAAAAGAATACCCAGAACTGCATATGATGAAATGCTTTGGGTTTTAATTTGCTCATGGGCAGATCCATTTTCAAATGTCACTTAAATTTGAGGGATGCTGGTGCCATTTCCAGCCAGTTTGCCTTTCGCTTGCAGAAAACATTTCAGTATCTGCTCGTGGTGCTGAAGTGAAAGTTTTTGGAGACTCTACGTGACTGTATAATGCAATAATGCCTGAACACCCCTGCACCTGGTCACTGAGGAATCAGGCTGTGCCTCCGGGTACAAAGATGTTCAGCTGGAGGCAGAAGGATGCACAAGGCTCAAGTGTTTCCTGTGCAGCGTTTTTGAGGACCATTTCTAGTGCAAAGACTTGCCAGGCAGCTGTGTCAGGTTCTGCTTCTGCACTGTAGCAGAGTTCTGTAAATAGAAAGCAATTTTGCACACTCTGTACCAAGAGTTTGTACTTGGCAACAGTTTTTATTTCAACTTCATTACAACTTTCAGTGATTTTAAAAGATCTCTGAAAACAAACATCAAAATTAGAGTTCCTCACAGGAGACTTAAATTCTGCCAGCTCCCAAGATAACTTAGGAAGAAAACCCAACATTTTTCTTCCTCTTTCGGAGAGGACATTTAGATCCTTTTTTAGGGGGCTATCGAAAGCTGAAATTTAAAATTTATAAATTCATTGGTTTAACTGCAGGCTAAGTCCACCAGACCTCTTGCTGTGTGTATTTGTAGTAGCAGTAGAGACAACATCAGGTGCTGATGGTGACTCTGTTGTTGGCCAGCTCTAAAGGATTGAATTGAATTGAAATGAACTTCTACCTGATTTTGTTTTTTAAAGAAGAAATTCCAGCTTCTCCATTTCAAAAAATAGGTTGGAAAATAGAACTTTTAAAAAAAGTATGCAGTCTTTTCAAAACTTATTTCACAGTTTCAGAGGTTTTTGTTTTCGTATTCTGTGATTGTTGCTGGAGGGGGCAAAACTTTAAATCAAATATAATACCACAAAGTGGCCTGTTTTGGTGTGTTAGTTGGCATCCCTGGCTTAGCACGTTTCCAGCTGACCAATTGTACCTTCTTCCTGGGCAGTTTTCTTACAATTCCACAGGCAAAAGACCTGGATGCACCCAGTTCCTCCTTTTATTTCCAGGAGCATTGACAAAAAGTGGTCAGACAGAGGCAAAGCATGACAGGAGATAAAGAGTTGAGGGCAGAGGTTTTAAAGTGTGTTTATAGGAGCTGCTACTCAGTTCACACATTTATATTAGCAAAAACAATTCATTAGCCCATTCTAGCAGCATCTTTTGAAGTTTTTAGCCAGGGAGATCAAGTGGTTTGACCCAAGGTAAGAGCAGGAGTTCAACAGCTGCATCTACCATCTAGCAGTTATCCTGGATCAGACAGTATTTATTGCTCAAGCAGGTTTAAGGCAAATGTAGAAATTGCAGTTTTAAAATGTGATTCCAGAATTGCTACTGGACATGATTCTTCCTGTCCCTGTAGGCTCATATGTCCAACACTTCCTCTGGCATTATCTTTATGCTGAATGCCAGTTTGCTATTTTTGCCACTGGAACATTAAACAAGGCATTTCCCATCAATGTTATTTATACCCTTTTTAAAATCTGAGGTATCATCCTCCTGCTGCAGAGTTTTATTTTGGCAATAAATTACTAAAAAAGGAAAAATTATTTTGTCCAAGTGATTTTTATATGAATATAATCTGAACTGAAAATCCCCATTTCATAACTTCTTCAAATATAATACTACAAAACAAAGCCTCCATTTAAATGAATACTTTGGGCTGGTTTCTAGAGAGTTAAAAATTTTATCGTATCAATAGGTTTCCATTACAAGCTACTGCATTTTGAAAATAGCATGCAAGGAATAAGAGGTGATGAAATTCACACAACAAATAGCTATTCTGTATTCAATATCCATTAGTTCAGTGCATCATTTCAAGTGTTCATTAGTCTCATGAAGCAGAGACCTTATCTCAGCAGGTTTTATAATTGAAGCTGTCTGTTGTGAGTGAAGGAAAGGGAGATTGCAGAACATTGTTTTAGATGCAGAAATGCATCTTAAAGGGCAAAGGGTCTATTGAGAAGTTCTGTGGTCCCCTCTTGAATATGGGGCAATGTCTGTGTGCAATTCATTATTTTGGTAAATATAGTATCTGACAAAAGTGATCCACAAAAGGGCAGAAGAAATGCCTTCTTCTCTCTCTTTTTTTTAATATATTAATTTTGAGTTGTACTTTTTGTTCCTTGCTGAAACACAGAAGGACTGAAAAACTGAAGCTTTAGAACATAAAGTGCTTGATGTTGAAAGTACAGGTGCTGCCTACTCAGCCTTGTTTGGAAGGTGTCAAAAGAAAAAATGCAATGAAATTACCAGTGAAAATTCACTGGAATCCGATGAGCCCAAAAGATTTTTAGGCATAATTTCAAATAATTGTTGTTTAGTTTTGGCTGGCAATTTACTGAAATGAGAGGCAGAAGTGTTTAACAAAGGTTCCAGATCTCTACTCTCCCACAAATTACATGGGTACAAATACAAATATTTTAGTAATTTGTATGGTGGAAGAAGGAGTGAACAAATTAGTATGTTCAGAAATATCTACATTTTTTTAGAAGTACCCTATCAAAAATTTAAACAATTCCCAGGCCTATTGCTTTCCATATCTCTCAGAATAAACAAGACAGAACCCCCCCTTATTTCTTCAATTTTCCTGCTAGCATGTATGGAAAAAAAAATCCCCCAAATCTCGCCATTCATCACAACATCTGATCATGCAGAAAGGATTTTTTGGGTCAATTAACTGTTCTTGATAACGTTAGTACAGTCTATTGTGTGCCAAGATGTCAACTTAACTTCAGGCAATACCTTTAGCTTTTAGCAGAGGCTCAGATTCTCTGTTGTGCTGGGTTACACTGCTTTGCAAAGCTAGACACATGGGCGTGCTGTACGAGCTGGCTCGTGTGCACAGCACCAAGTTTCAGATTAATGGAGACTGAGAGCTAAATGCTTTATCACAAATAAGGGAGAAGAAATGAACAGGAATTCCATCAGGAGTCTATTAAAGCTGTCCTTGTTGCTGCAAGCCAAGCCTGCTTGCTGCAATCACAGAATCAGGTTCATTTGATATCAATGCAGGGTGAAAATATATTTGTCAGGCTAGGCAGAATTATTAAAGGGGAAAAAAAAGGTCTTGATGTACGTATTTTTCCCCCATACCCACTCACAAAGGAAGCAACCCAAAAGCCTCCAGTAATATTTTTAGGCTCTATACTGGTCCCAGGTGATGCTTTTCTTTTAGATAGTCTTGCAGTGACAGCAAACCTTTAACTGAAACATCTTTCACTGAAGCTTTCCTCATAAAAGGCTGAAAGAGATAACAGAAAGAAGACAGGCTGTCAGGAAAATTGATGGTGGGAAGGAATCTCAGCTTTTTCCTTTCACCAAGCACAAACAAAGTGCCTGATCAGTTACTTAAACTCTTCCTAGTGTTCTAGTGCTCAGAAGTGTCCTGTGCAAAGAAAATAAAATTCCATGTAGCTCTCCCCACAAGGAAATGGCAGGCCCACTCAAACAGGAGTCAATGAATGGTGGTGCTCTAGCTGCAACTCTGTGAGCAGGCATTTTAAGGTTCAGTTGTGTACAATTGCCAGGAAGGGATTTTCTTCTTCCCCTTCACATGCACAGGGAAGCCAATTATTCAGGATTTCTGCTGAGTGATAATGGCACATACGTAATTGATAGCAAAGCAGTTTTAAGGGCAGCAGTAGAAGTGATATTGTGTTATGGCACCAGAAAACTGCTGTTTCATTGGGGGTGGAGGGAGGGGAGAGAAAGAATACGGTGTGGGCTTTTTTTCATGTATTTTGTTCTTATATAGACTGGATTCTGTGCTGTTGGTTTTGCTTACATAATATTTTCCATCACACGTTTAGATTTTAGTGCCACTTTTGTGTGAATGACAGTGCCCCCGGTCACTCTTTTCTGAATGGGACCTGAACCCCAGCTTGCCTCATGCTGGTGTTAACATGAATGACCACATCCCTGCTCTGCTGTGTGAGTAAAACCCAAACAGCCAAAGTTGACAGGCAGAACGCGTACAAAGGAGTCTGAAAAGGCTCCAAATAAAGCTGCCAGCCTCCATTTGTATGTGTGTGCATGTGCGGGCTCCCTGTTTGTTAAATGCTGCTACTTTTAGAAAGACAGAAAAATTGAGCTATCCAGGAGAATACTACTGAGATAAATTTACTTACGGTAAACAGAGTCATGGGTTTCTGCTTGTTTCAGAGTGAGCCTCAGTTTTCTGCTGTACTTTCACACTTCAGAGTTGTCTGTAACCATTGCCCTTGAAACCTTGAGTTCAGTGACTACTTTCATGTAAAAGATCAGTGAGTTTGGAGAAGGTGAGTGTAAATCCTTGTTCTGTCACTGTGCTGCTTTTCAATGCTCCTCATCTGTCTGCGTACTTATTTGGCTTCATTATTCCTCTCAGACCTTATTTCCTATCCCAGAGCCTCTTGCTAAATTTTCTTCCTTCCAATTCGTGGGTTGGTTTTTTTGGAAATACCTCTCAGCAGTCAGAATGTGGGTTTTGCTGTTTCCCTTGGAATAGGCTGCAGGGAAAGCTGAATCGACTGTGACCAGGGAATCTGATTCCTACCTTTTCCCCCTTTCTTAAAGTTGAGTTGTCTACAGACATTGGTAGAAGCAACGAGCATCACGAGGAGTGGAGAGCAAGCTCTGTAGAGTTGTAGGTTCTTGTGGTGGATCTCAGCTTCAGCAGTCAGCAATTGAATTGAATAAAGTCCCCGTGGGTCAGGCTCTGTGCCACAAATCACGTAAATCCAGGCTGCAGCAGTCACTGCAGGATGGAAAGATTATCCTGGATCTCATTTCTCTTCCAACTCCTATTGTCCTGCTTAGAACTCAGGGAAATTCATTCTCCAGCTTAGTCCCCAAGGAGAGAAACTTTTCCAGACTGAGGACTCCCAGGATAGAACGAAGTCAATTGATTACTGGGAATAATCCACTAATAAAAGTAGAGCTACAGGGTGGCTTAAAGACATGAGGCTTCTCTTTTCAGGCTCAGACTTCTGGAGCAGGAATAAGAAGCAGGGAGTGTGTGTGGAGGCAGAGGAGGTGCAGATGGGGGTGTCTGGATGTCATTCAAACCAGATGTTTTGTCTCCTGCCTTTCCCGCCTTCCTCTTCCTACTGGGTTTATCCAATCTGCTCTATCAACCTCAATATGCTCTTTACTTCTAGCTTATAGCTTCTGTTTTTCTACAAATACAATTTTGTTTTTGTTTTCCAGGCCTTCAAAGTTGGTTGTTCTTAGACCACAGCTAGAATTTTGAGACTAGAACTAGAATAACATTTCTTTACCTTAGGAGTAGCTTACTGTATATTTACTATAGAACCTTCTTCATATGGACAGACAAACTGCTAAATATGGATCTTTTTCAAGAATGGTAACTCTTTTGCAACTTTTGTCTTATTTTGAGTGATATGAGCAGTTCAAAGGTGCTCATGTGAGTAGCTTTTCCAGTCAATGAGGAAAGGTTTCTCCAAAGACTGACTCTGATGCTTGGAGTTCATCCCTGTAGTGCCTCTCTCCTTTGACTAAAACCCACAGACCCAGGGCTAGTAGTGATGCATTAAAGAGAGTTTTTTGAGTACAGCTCTTCTTTTATTATTTACTGGTTGTATAATCATTAGAAAAATTTATTATCAATATGTGCTCTATTCCTCACCTGAGTAGCCAACTTTCTCTCCTTTGTCTTTCTATTGGTACCAAAACTTGGTACAGTTTCTCCTGCATTTTCTGATTATTGTTTACTGTCTACTCGCCCCTCACCCTAATCCGAAATCCATCTGAAAAATCCCTACGGAAAAGCCCAGCTCTGCAGTGTTACTTAGTAGAACTTTGCATTGTCTCAGTGTAACATCCTGCGGGCATCATATGACCTTAAAAAAGAAAATATTGCTTTCCTGCAATATACTAAATTAAATTTTTCTAGTCTCAGTGTACTAGATTATCTGTTATACTCAGTTAAAGATTTGAATTGTTCTACTTTTTCATGGAATATATAATACTAGATAAGATCAAATATTTTGTGTTAGAGCCAAAAATGAAAAGATAGCAGAATTCCTGCCAAATCAATATTATCATTTTTGTTTGCTTGTCTTTTTTTTTTATGGGGGAAGGGGAGGAAAGAGAAAGCAAACCTTGTTCCACTCTCACTATAAATAATGTTATCTAAAGATTAAGTCAATTTGTTTAGTTGGGAAAAGATGAGTAAAGTACAGTTACAGGATATACTTACATTTTTTCCATTAAAAATGAAAAACTCTTCCTCTAGGTGTTGATTTTTAAAGACTTCTACATGTTTTCCTGGTCTTGGTAGACCAATTTGTAAATGCATTTTAAAATCTCTAAGTTTTAATTTTTAAGAATAAATACAACTTTGGTCTTCCCCTAGTTAATACTACAGGAAATTGAAGAAATCAGTGTTTGCCTAATCCCAGCATTTTAAATTCTTACCTGTAGTTGTAGGCCGTTAGTAGTGTAATACCTGTGCAAGAGAAAACCTAGTTAAGACAATTCCTGTAGCTGTTGGCATCTTTACTTAGATGTGCTCAGCATCTTGTTTTGCTCTATCTAAGCACAGTACTTTAATTGTAGATAATGCAATAAAACGCAAGAATAAAATTATTGGGTAATTATGTGGGAAGGATTTCTGCTCAACCACAACTCTTAAATACAATTCTCTTTTTCAGCTCCGTCTATGAGAAGAAGACTTCCTAGTTTGTTACTGCAACAATTCATTTTTCTTCTCATTTTGTGCCGTGTTCCATTTCAATAAAGATTGTTTAAGAGTTCAGTGCTCCTTAAAAGGAACACTGCTGTCTGAAAATGGACTTCTCAAATGTAGCTGAACTGATGGTTGAATCCAAGCAACAAACCTTGGCCCAGCCACTGATCACTGACAGGTTTCACTTGCCAAGGGCAGTGTCTTCTGCGGTTGTTCACAGCTCTAAGCTCTGTCCCACACTTCCATAATTTATGGAAAACAAGTGAAGCATAGCAGAAGATGTCCTGTATCTCACTATTTCCTGTCCTCGCACAGTGGTGATGGGCCTCATGCAAAATGCACGGGCACGTTTCTTCTGGCCAGGATGAAATGAGCTGCCCTCTGCAGCCACAGGACTTTTACAAGAAAGGGATGCATCTTCCTCCAGTGTTGTAATCTTTGGGGAGGTATTCTCTGAAGAGCATGAATAAATGCAGGTCTTACAGTGTCTTTAATGCAGCGTGTAACTCCTTCAGCCTTCCTGTTTGCTTGTGGGAAACGAGCACGAGCTCCACAGTTTGCTGTTGAATATATATCCACTAAAAGTGACTTTCATATCCCTTCATGGCTGATTTGTGTGTAGAAGTTTTTATTGTGTAGCAGCAGTTTTAGGGGAGGGACTCCTTGCATAGAATCGGGGCAGAAATAAATGCGTTTTATGTGACCACAGGCCAGCACATTCGAAATTAAATCTGTGCCTATTGAACAGAACAGCATTTAGGCAATGGCTGATCTGTGAGACCAGAATGAGAAATTGTTCTTTCTGATCTTCTTTGTGGCAGAATGGGGAAAATCTTTCAACTGGTCAGAACATCTCCTAGGGAATGCCAGCAGATTTGACTGTGCGTAGCAGTGTGGGGGCATGTGTCCCATCTTAATTTTGTCTTTGTGCAATCGTTAATACATTAAATTTCCCCAAGTCAGTTTGCCCATGACAGTAACTTCTGAGGGATATCTCCACCTTTAGATTCACCCACAAGGTTTCTCATCTTATTTTTTCCTCTTCCAGCTGAGGAGGGAGGGAGAGTGAGGGAGCGATGGGCAGATGTCTGGCAGCCAGGCAATGCCAACCTACCACAGATGTGCAGGTTGAAAATTGTTTTATATAACAGTAGCGATCCTTTGCTTTAACCTGAGATTCCCATAGCTGTTGTTTTTTCTTTTACCACTTTAATATTTAACAGTACTTCAGTTACAGCCGCCTCACTGCAAATGCCTGAACTTTAAAACTTTCCTTGTGAAAAGTTTCCAAACACCACAGATCTTGCCATTGCTGTCATACTTGATGTGTGAGTTCTCCAGAATTTCCCTGAGAGAATAAATGCTTCAGAGAATTGGAAAGCTCTTGTGCCCTGGTTCTTCAATTTTGTACTTTTTTGGACATGACTCAGTGAGATAAAGATGTTCCAGTACATCTCCTTCAGAGGAACTGGAGAAATAACACCAACTTGCCGTTGCAAATAAATTGTCATAAATGATTACTTAGGGGGTGAGAAGAAACAAGTTCACGCTATTTATAGGAAAAATAACAGTATAAAGCAAAAGCACTGAAGGATCATTAGGTTTTGTCATACTGTGAAGGAAAACTAGGAGCTTAGCTGTGTTCATATGTTCAGCCTTTGGCAGATAATCGTTCTGTAATTCTGTGCTTCTTCTGGCAGCAGGAAAAGTCATTGTATCTTGATTCCCTTTCCCTTTTATTTGTATGGATCTCTGCTAAGCAAACCCCTTTAAATCATGCTCATTCAGGGAGCACTTTAATCCAGTGGTCACACTGATATTGTTTGGTCAGCTATACAGAGATGGATTTAAACCTCCAATGCAATGTTTTCCTGAACTCAGAACACAGTCTCCAAGCACTCTCAAAATGTGGAGTGAGAATATCTGGCAGCAACGTGGTTTTCTGATTCGAATCCTCAGTCTGAGGCTGCAACCTGAATTTTTTTGAATTAGTTTAAAATCTCAGTCTATTTCCATCATAACTTTAATGTTTCTTCCCCTGCTCAGCCCAGATGGCATTGCAGTAATTTTGTGCTTTATTATATAAACATAATAATTTCATGGCATATAATTCATAAATATTGTCTTGTATGTATAGTTTTACACGTATATCTGAAAGGTTCCTCAAAATAAACATGAATTGTTTATGCCTATTTTCCAGTTGACACCAAGCAGTTTTGGGAGGAATGTTGCTCATCCTTGCTGGTTGAGTGTGTGACCATGGCTGGAGGGAGGAAAGGAGAAAATCAGATTCCTGACCCTCGGCCTGCTCATCTGAACGTCCAAATCTCTGCTATTTCACGTGGTTTCTTTTGCTTGCAGCAGAGTGGAGAGTTTGTTAAAAATGTTTTCTCATTATGGATGTTGAGAGGGTGAACAGATGTGATGGAGAATAGCATTTGAATATAAAAATAATGTTTGCAAATTGAAGTCATAATTTTAAAATTAGTATTAATTTTGAGAATAACACCTGCAAGATGCTGTTCTATACCACAAACAAGAGTGGGAAAATAAATTGATTAGTACCAGTTCTTCAGGAAAGGGTTTTGGTGTTACAGTGGTTTGTAAATTGAATGTGACTCTACAGTTTTAAATTATTGCAAGAAGAACAGGAGCCATGCTGGGTTGTATTTGAAAATGACTACAGCCTAGATGATGTGTAAAATAATGTCTCTGCTTTGCACAGCAGTTCAGCAGTTATGTCTGTCTTGGGGTATTTGAAAAAAGAAAAAAAATCCCATCTGAAAAGAGCTGAATAGCAAGCCACAAAAGGTTAGAAACCCAGGTATCTTAGGCCTTAATAACCTGAATTATTTAGCAGAAGGACATAATTTGTTTTCCATGTGATTGACAGGACAAGAATTACTAAGCTTAAATTAAAGCAAAAGGGAGGCATCTAATCATTAGCAACTTACTAATGGTGAAACAGAAAAGTAGATTTTTGAATCTTAATTCTCAGAGGTTTTAAAGTCAGGTTAGATAAGTACCAGTTAGGAAGGACTAGGACACTACACATATCTGCCTTGAAACGGGGCTGAAATCATAGATGGCTTCTCAAGACCTGTTTCAGACATTTTCTGTGACTGTAGAATTCAGTGGGAGCTCCACCGAAATGCAGCAGCTAAGTCAGTAACCCTTGAACAGAAAAAGATCCACCATATTCTGTTATTTTCACTGCCTTTGTCACCCTCTACATGAAGCTCTCCAGTCATGACTTTTTGGCTTCCAGTTTGGTGGATGACAGAGAAGTAATTACCTTTACAGCCCGTACCACTTCTAAATGACCTGAAACTGCGCCACTATTGTATCTGCTGCTGCTAGGATGATAGACAGCTTGCTTTTTTTTTCCTCACACAAAAGTAAATGGATTTAAAAGATGGCAAGCAAGTGTCAAATAATTCTGTCTGTTATCATTAAACAAAGATTCAAAGATAACAAGATTGATATAAGAAAAATTACATTTCACATCCAAATTCTTGCTCTTGAGAGCACGCTTAATATAGCATTAACTTAAACTAAATGAAAAGAATAAAATATTTGCATAATTATATTCTGGAGGTCGTTGTTGTTCAGTCTGTTGAAATCTCCTGGAACACAGGAATACATTGCTTTGTGAACCTGCTATTCCCAATTTTACCAATTTCATCTACAGCAGATCTCATTAATACTACCAGTAAGTAGGAGAAATACTGTCTGATGTACTTGGAGATTAATTATGCTTGTGGCAATCTCTCCTTCATAAGAGAAGGCAGTTCATTCCAAGAACAGCAATTCTTTCTGAATTCACTTCAAATGTCATTACGACAGAACGCAATTTTGGGAATAATGCAAATGTGACTTTCAGTAGCTGGAAGCTATTTTGTTTTAATGAGGTATGAAGTAACATACCTCATGTGCACTGCAGCTTCCACCACTGGCATGGTAAAGTAATACAGAGACCACAAATATGATTAAATTGAGTCCTGGTGTAATTCATCTAATGCTAAAGCTAAATTTAGGCAGTTGCTCTATTTTATTTACGCAGATGACTCCAAAATAGTTTGTTTCTGCCCAATTATACGTTATTAACATTCAGTAACTAGTTTTATTTTATTATAACTATGACCTCTATGTTTATTGTTAACAGGGAGAGCTCGATGTTGTATTTCAGAAAGGAGAAAGCCCAGTTCCATTTCATATGATCCAAGGCAAAACCTATCAGTTTGCCAGGAAGCTGAAAAAGGAGGGAGTGGTAGCTGTAATAGTAGCTGTAATTTTCAGAAACCTGCATCCTGGAGTTTTTCCTGTTATGCCCTACTATGGAATACTAGCCCACCCTTCTTTTCCACTTCTTGTTTTTCCTGCTCACTGAGGGAATTATGTGGCCATATAAACAGAAACAACAGAGGAAGAAGAAAAAGACAATAAGAGATAAGTTGAGGGAAAATAAAAGGGGGAAAAAAATATTCCCAATAGCAAATGCCTATAAGAAGGGTATTTTCTCTTTGGAGAATTCTTTAATGCCTGTTGCAAGTTACTCTGGTTAAAGTGCTCTGATCTGATACACCTGAAAAACCAGTGTGGAAGAGAGGCTACAGAAGGCTATGTATAGCCAGGGTTCATACTAGGAACAGAATTCTGACTTTTCCAGGCGTTTTTTGGCTATATGGTTCTGTGTGATATTAATCAATAACTGCGTGCCTTACCTTTCAGAAATGACTTGACTTTTGTGTGCTTAAACTTGCGCCTTCATCTGTTACCATTAGTTTATAATTTGCATTTTAAGACTTTTATGGATACCGTATATCAAAATTGTAACCGATTGTGAAGCAGATCAATCTGCTGAAAGTCTGTGCTGTTTCTTCTGTATCTGAGTTTCATTGTCATTCAGAGAGAGCTGTGTTGTGATCATGGGACTTGTGAAAGTATAAATGCTCCATAAGTAGGCGCTGCCCAAGGATTCTGTTTTCTGGCAGTAAGCTTTATAGGGGAAAAGCCGTCTTGCATTCGGGGAGGAAAAGGTTTCTGGGCTGTAGAGAAATTGGAGGGTTTTTCTAATGGTATGTCTTGGTTTCATAAGGGCTACAAACAAGACACAGAATATGTGTTTTAAGCATCCAGCCAAATAGTGGCTCTGTGCTTGTTCCCTCTATTGAAACCTGCCCAAACCCTCTGGAAAAGGGTAACTATGTGAAGGACAATAAATGTATCACATGTTTTAAATATATCCCGTATATTTAAATTGCTTGTTAATAGAGGCTGCAGAAAAATTTACATCATGAATACTTTTTAGTCTTAGGACTATATTTATCAGAGATCCTGATCTCCAGTCCTGTGTGAACACTGGTCTTAATTTCTGTGTAGCTAAGCTGGAGTGCAACTCTTTGGGACCAGTTCCTTTGATTTCTTGGTTTGGGGTCCTTCCTTTGACTCAAGTTTCTCTGAAGCTGTTTAGAGAAAAGGCAGGATAAACTTAATATAGCCGTGACCATGTTGTGTCCCCAGCAGTTCTGGCTGAAGAGCTGCTGCCTGTAAGTTGCATTTTGTACCCCTCCTGCTTTGGCAGGCATCTGCCAAAATTGCTTCTCCTGGATACTGCACTCTCCTTGGGAACAGGGTGTGCCTGCTCCTGTCTGCTACAAGAGATTCCTTCCTTTTTACAGCAGGAAGGAATCTGCCAGAGCTGACAGTGTTCCCTCTCACCCCATCAGCCTCTCTCATTAAGCAGTGCTCTCTGTCAGGTCTGCACTGGATGTTAAGTGGATTCTCTGACTTGTACTATTGGTGTTTCTCTGAAAGCTCAGGCAACTCCAGAAACATCTGGTTTTCATCCCCAGGGCATTTTATATCTTCACCTAAAAGGATGAGATTGTTAAACAAGTTTTGTTACTGAGACTAGATCTCGTTTGCCAACATTTTAAAGTGTCTTTTCTGCATTGTGACCAAGTATGATCAGAGTTAACAATGACGTCCTAATTCACTTTTACACCTGAGCATCCAGGGGACAGGTTAGAGGGAGTTTTACGGGTATGAGGAAAAAGTTCTCCACCAAAAGGGTTATCAAGCACTGGAAAAGCCTTCAGGAAGTGGAGTCACCATCCCTGGATGTACTTAAAAGACATATAGGTGGGGACATGGTTTAGTGGTGGTCTTGGCAGTGCTGGGTTACTGGTTGGACTCGATGGCCTTTGAGGTCTTTGCCAGCTGAAACGATTCCACGGTTCTCTAGAACCTCATTTATTCTAACTGCTTCCTCGAAAATACTTCTTAAACTAAAGCATCCTAAAATGGAGCAGTGGTGTGCTTTGCTGAGTTAATTGAATGCTATTTTCTGATGTGAGTCTTTGAATCCCCGAATTTCATAAAAATACCCGTGTGAGCTGACAAAACAAATGGAACAAATGGAACTTAGGCTGGCAATCTAAACTGCTCACTGAGAGCAGAGCTTGCAAGTTTATTGTAGTGCCATCCAGAAAGGTCAGAGTCTTTCAACAGATTTTATATTTATAAAGCTAGCTGCCAACTTGAACAGCCAAGACATTTTATAAAAGATAAGAGATGCTAAAATGGAGTTGATCTAAATGGAGCATTTTTTTTCCTGTGTACTATTCATAGCAGGAACCTGGCATTAATGTTGTTTGTTCAGAAACCCACTTACCCTTTTAATAACATATTTTCACCTGTACATGGCTGCCAGTGTTACTGTTTGCAACCCATAACTCTTTTGGGCCTCTTCACATACGTTGTGTGTGTGGCCTTTTCAGGGTTTTTTGGCAAACCCCTGCCTCATCTTTAGTCCAGGTTCGGGACTGAGGGGAAGACTCAACCAACCAACTCACAAAATGTAGCTGCAATACCATGCTGGCTTTTTGGGAACAGCAGATATCAATTTCTGGGCATGTATTTCATTCGGTCTTCACAGAAATTATTGAACAGGACTCGTGCTGTTAGGAAATAAATAATGTGAGAATTAAAGCTTGCTCCAGAAGCAGGCTTCTCTGAGTGCA
The DNA here is from genome assembly GCA_013398955.1 of Callaeas wilsoni. NCBI lineage: Eukaryota > Metazoa > Chordata > Aves > Passeriformes > Callaeidae > Callaeas > Callaeas wilsoni. Next base: position 94,890 of record VWPU01001526.1, on the reverse strand, counting down.
GCTGGTGATGGGATGAAGGAAAAAGGTGCTATTTTTTCTTAGTCATTATAAAGCAGCTGTTCTGCTGCTACAACACCATCAGGCCCCTTGCTTTTATAGAATAAAGTGAAACACAACAACTTGGGAAAACTTCTTTAGGGTTTTGGATCATTGCTGAATTTGGACAACAGAAAAGTTTTACTTCACAATAGGCTGTAAAGCTTATAGGGAGCCATTGGAAAATTTATTAAGAATACATTATTAATCCAGTGCAGTTATCAACTTCAAGTGTGACTGTAAGAAGTATGAAATTATCGATGCTGCAAGGAAATATGAGGATTTCTTTCCAGAAGCTGTGTTTTGACACCTGTTGCTATGTGTTCTGACACTAAGTGATGAGTTGAAAGCACTTTTGGGCATAAAGCAGCAAGGCAGAGTGAAGAGGAAAACTTTGCAGAGGAGTAACGTGTTACCAGAACAGCTAACACTAAGGAGGCCTGACTTTTCTCACTGAAAAAAAAAAAAAGTAATGAAAAAAGTAACCATAAGTTCAAATATTATCAAACTTTCTTCTAAAACCACAGATTTCTTTGTTTGTTTCTTTTAGCTCTTGAGTTTTAAGGGATCTTTCTTGGGTTTGGATCCAAGGTGACTGTTAAAAATGAGTAGCAAATAGAAAGCTCATTTAAAATCCTATTTTCTGTAGAACATTTTATCTTCCTCACTGTGTCTGTAATGTCAAGCTCTGCGTCTGTGAAATCTGGCACCATTTGGAAGCCAATCCTGCTTCCACTGGAACTCAAGACAAATTTCTTCCTTGGTGGAAATGAAACTTAATCTTTTCATAGAGTATTTAATTTTAATATTAAACTTGTAGCTTTTTCTTCTCGTTCTTCATTAGCTATCAATTTCAGCTGGGCTCAGAAATTGCACAAGCTAAAGAGACCATATGTTTGGGATTATATTTTAGTAAAACTTTTCTGATTTGTCAAAACCCCTTTGAACTAGGTTTCTGGCATGTTCCTCTGTAAATATTTGAAATTAGATACTTGTGTGCCAAAGAACTGAGGGAATTCAGTTTACTGTGGAATATGTGAAATGTCTCTTGAATAATTTATGATAAAGCAACCTAATTAGGGCTTTATTAAGCTTTAATTTGATGCTTTAAAATTAAACAGCAGGAATGGTGCAGTAAAATGCTTTTAAATCCATATGTAGTGGAGGGTATATCAGCTCCCCTATGTACCCATACCTTGCAGGGGCAGCTCAGGTGCTGCCACAAGTTTAGTTCAGTAAGTTTGTAAGACAGTGGGGTTTTTTTTTTTGAATTCTGCTCTATAATTTCAGCTCAACTTGAAAAAGCTCTGTGTGGCATTGCAGTGTAGAGTGCACACATAAAAGGAGGCTTCAGAGGGGGAGTATCCACACCTGCAAGAAGAAAAGTTTCTGCAGTAAACCGGAACTATTTGAAGCATTTATGGGGAGACGTGTGCTTTAAATAAGAAAAAGACACATAGAATATTTTTATTTAGTTCATAACCCTAAAATGTATCTTCACCCCTCTAAGAGATGCTGCTTTTCCAAGAGGCAGAACCATCTACCCAACAGGTACAGTTGGGTGGACTTGCACAGAATTGATGTAGTCAGGAAAAATGGGATGCAAATTGCAGATGCAGACCTGCAAGGTCCCTGTGTCCATCTGGGATGGGCTGTGGGAAGCATCCCCATCGCCTGAGAGGCGTCCCACAGGAACAGCACGAGAGTTTAACCTGCAGCGTGCTTCATAAGCAGAGCAGTCCTTTAAATAGAAAGACTTAAAATGCAGAAACGTATTGTCAGACACGGCTGCAGCAATTTGAGATGACTTCGGCCATGTCAGCGCAGGCAGCAGGTCCTCAGCTTCATGGAAGAGCCACAAACTCTCAATAAAATGCACTGAAGGTGTTGCCTGCCTTGCCCTCCTCCATGTTTCATCAAGTGCTTGTTCCTTTTATTTACAGCTGGGCAGGCCCCGTTGTTCCTCAAAACTGCTGTTCCCAGACTCAGCTAGGAGAGCTGGGAAAAAAAATAGTTATCAGCATGTTTTGAACGAGAGTTTGATAGCTGCCCAAAGGATTTGGGAGCACAGAACATTTGCATGGGACATACTCATAAGTAATTTTGAGGATATGTTTCTGAGGACAGTACTTTGCTGCAGTCACATATTTACAAATAACTGGACAAAATAAAAAATGTTCCAAATCCATGCAAAACAGGATATATAGTAGTCGTATCCTTTTGATTTTTGATATTTGGCATACTTTCAAAGGCCAGATCTGTCTTAATTTCTTGTCTGGCTTGTCTGCCCATAGATTATCTTTATTTTTGTGGCCACTTTCTTAATGTGTTTCTGTACAGGCTTCAAGATCTCTCTGGTCCAGCAATTCTTTTATGGGTTGTTTTGCTTAGACAGCTGGAGGCTAAATTCAGGTTTTAAGACAGAACACAAAACTGCAAACGTATATTTTCAAAATATCTAGGAATAAACATATTGTCTAGAAAAGCAAAGAGGCATTTTTCACATTTACTGTGTTTTTCACATTTACTGTTTCAGGAGAAACAGTAAGTGTATTTATAGATAAATCAATGAATAGAGAAATCAGTTACAATTTTTTTTTCCTGTAACAGAACAGGAAAAAAGAAAAGGGTTCAAAAAATACAGCCACTATTGAGANTTTTTTTCCTGTAACAGAACAGGACAAAAGAAAAAATACAGCCAGTATTGAGGTAGCTGATATAAAAAAAATAAAATTTCAACCATGCCTACCTGTTGGTTTTATGAAAGCTAAGAACAAATACTTCAAATTCAGGTAGCTCAGGCACTTGGAACAATCCTCTGAATTTTTAAGTGCATGTATAATCTTTACAAAACCTTTGAGATTTTCCCATTAGTGGAAAAAAGCCTCTGCTCCAAATTACAACTTCTTAGAAAATGGTCTGCTGCCAGGACTTCACACAGGAAAATAGCTAGTCCTGGAACAGAAACAGATATTTTCTTTTCAATGAGCCTAAAAACCTGAACAAGCTGTGCTCATTCACTTTGTGGGGATCCACCCTTGTGACCTGAGCAGCCTCTGCCATCCATATGCTGACAGATCTTATGCAAGTGCTGCATGTTCTCTCACTTGATGTCTTGAATGTCTTCAGCTGTGCTTAAGATTTATCTGAAGCTCAAAATAGAGAGCAAATTTGTCTTCTGCTGGCAGAAGTGCTGCACTTGCTTTTGAGACAACGTTAATTCTGAGCAGAGACTTCCCAGCTCAGAACATTTATGAAACTCCCTTTCAAAGACTCGCCTTTAGCTGTGGGAGAAGCTGGAGACCGAGACTTGCTGAATCTTTGGTATGGAAAACCTCGGGATGAGAGCAGGCGGGACGACGCGCAGGAGCTTGAATGTTAAAAGAGAAAGACCTAAATCTTGGTAGAAGCAGGATGTGCAGGCAGAACTGGAAGAAGATTAGCTGGCAGACTGAACGAGGTGTTCTTGTTCCATTCCCCACATATTAAACACCCAGAATTCTGTGCTGCAGAATGAGAACATGAATTGTGCGGAGCGACTGTCCCACAGCTTTTCGGAATGCCAGGGATGTTACACAGGATAAGCAGGGAGGGCAGGAGGTGCTCAGCAGGAGATAAAGACATTCCTCACACTTGGAACTGCAAACGGCCTCCCCAAATGAGGTGCTTTTGGGCAGGAAACCTTGAGCCCTTGTATCACGATGGGACAAAATTTGTACCATGGGTGGGATCCTGATTCAGCTGCTCAAAATCAGCTCGTGCATCCCATTCTCCTTTGGTAACTCATTTTGTATGCAGTATAGGCATATTCGTATTAGCTGCCTCAGGATATTCATTAGGAAAAGAAGACTTCTTTTTTTTTTTGGCAGTCAAAATATTATTTTTGTTTGCTGTTTTCCAGCTCTTGTAATTGCAACTCTCAATGGCTGTGTACCATTAGACCGTGAGACATTTTTTCATCATCTTTATTCTGGAATCTGTCATTTTAAATTACCATTTGCACGGAAAGACAAGAAAGAAAACACAGTTTACGGTTTTTTCCTAACAAATGATTCGAGGATGAAATATACTTCAACATCTAAAAGAAAATAAAATTGGATTTGAAGAACTTTGGCACTTTTTTCCAAAGTTTTGGGGGCACAGGAAATATTAGAAATTTGAAGAAAGGCCTAATCTTCAGAGACAAGGAGATGCTCAGAAGGTTATGGGAATAATGTTCCTGTGTACGATATGAAAGCCTTTGCAATGCTGAAATTTCTTCATCTAACTCAGTAGAATCAAATTTTACACAGACTTCTGTTCCTGATTTTCCATGAAACATTCTGTTTTTTATCTTTTTAGACAAAATCACCTATCATCCTAGCTGTTGCTCCCTTCTAATCTTGCCTACATAGAAAATCCAGATAGGAGCTTATCTTAATAGTATCTGGCTATGCATGAAAACTGTTTCTTATAATTTAAATACGTTTGAATATCAGTACCTATTGTAAGTGCACCTTTCAGTTCCTTTTTAAAAGCAGATTTTTAAATTTAAATTTTTTAAAATTTTTTTTATTTTTAGTTAGCCTGCTTTGACATTAGAGCCGACAAGAAAGATGCAGCAAAGATGAGCCAAGGAAGAGAGGGGGATTTTATGTCTTTGCACACTTGGAACAAGTTAGAGAAAGTGGATCAGATGCAGCCTACTTGAAAGTGAAAATACGTTTATTAGGAAAGTTTGTTCCCTCCAACTTTGGTTGTGTAACCCTGAGGAGATTCAGCTGTATACTGGCCTTGTCATACACATCATCCAGCCTTCCACAGGCTAATGCTGATTAAGAACTGAAATATTTAACGATTTTATTTTTTAAAAATAAATTGCAATAGGCAGCTAATGCCAGTTATGAACCCCTTGCATAGTCATGAGATAATTCTCCACTATGGAACAACACATATCTGAAATACATTGCTCCTCAGGGTTTCCACTGGGATATTGACTCCTACATCTGTGTTTAAAAATAGCACACATTAGGATAGCTTGATAGAAATTGTGACTAGCACTGCTAGTTGGTAACCCCAGCAAAAGGAGGACAAAGGTATGCAAAGCTGACACTTTCCTAAGTGTACTGTAAACACCAAAATAGTCATTTGCTGCTGAAGTCCTACAGTGTTGAAAAAACCCCACTTAAAAAGATATCGGTATACAGTCAGGAGTTACAAACTGCCCCTCCCTAAGCTAAAATGAAAAAGAATCCCGTTCTGGTCTCTGTAGAACAGCACCACTGAGCCATGAGTTGTAACCTCCAGCGTTTTCACTGCCACAGAGGTCCCTGGTCCTGCTGGAAACTGGAAATCTCCAAAGCCAGGTGGGAGAGGACAAATAAACGTGATGTCTCCAGCACTGCCGCCCCTTCTGAACAAGTGAGCTTCACAAACACCAGAATTAGGAAGCTCTTGCCTGTGTGTGTGCTCTTTGCCAGTGTATGTGTGCTTTATCTCTGCTGACGTGCTTTGTCTCAAGTTTTTTCTCCGGATAGGGCATAAGTTCTCTTTCCTGGAAGCACTCAGGGTTTTAAAAAAGCAGGAGTGTGTTCTGAAGCTTTTCTCTCAGTGGAATATGCAATGTGATAACATAAAGGTCTCTCTGCTCTTCCCATCTGTTTAGTGTCACAAAACTTGTGGGAACATAATATCTCTGAGGCCATATCCCTCTGTCAAATTTTGTTAAAATTGAGGAATGTGTTCCAAAGCTAATGGAGGAGATAAACAGTGTGAAGTTATAATCCAGATTTCCTTAGGATCAAGGGGAAAAAAAAGAAAAAAATCAATGTTCCATATCTCTGTGACAGAAAAGCAATTTTACATCATTAGAAAAATTCCCTGCTAGGTTTGCAGCATCTCTGAGTTATGTTCTTGCTGGGTTTGCCTTACTGGCCTTTTGTTTAGGTGGAACGATGCAGTATTTGCTACCTGGGCTTCAGGAGCTGCTTTTGAGACACTCTGGGTAGTGCACTCTTGTCACATCATCAGCATTTGGGGGAAAAAAAAGAGGAAATATTGAACACTAGTCTTTCTCTGATGGCTAACTGGAGATGCCACCATAAGCACTTACCGAGGAAAAAATATTGTTTATTTCTTCTTGCCTTTCCAGGTAAAATATTACAGCAGAAAATGCAGTCGGGGAGGGGAATCAAAATGTGCAAAATACAAAGTCTATAATTGGTTTTGTCTCTCTGTTTAGTAATTACAGATTTTGCTTTCAAACCTAGCATTTTAAAACCTTTAGTCTGAAGAAATTATTGCACCATAAGACTGGTTAGCTGCTGGGGAAAATTAATAAATTAAGGTAGATTAAGAAATACCATCAACATTGAATTGAACACAACTTCTAACTTCCACAATTTTGGTTTAGCTTGGTGCTGCTGTGTCTCAGTTTTATTAATTTTGTGGTGATTGTATCTTTTCTCCATGAAATTACTGTGTTTTCTTTCTTATTATCTTTTTACAATTTCAGTATTTGAGGTTTTCTCCTTTTCTCTTCTTGCTCAAGCTACCAGGAAATTCTTCCCAAAACTGAATTAGGCATTTGCTAAAGGCACTCGTGAGGTCATGTTACTCACGAAACTGCAGAGGATGAAGGTTTCCCTCTGTCCATGAGCTCCAAGTGATGATCCATAGCTGCTTTGCCTATGCTGATGGAATACCTGACTTGGTTTTGCACTGCTGGAAATGATCCATTGCTCTGCTGCAGGAGTGGAAATGTTTTGCCAGATACAATTTTCCTGCTCTTGCTAAGGGAACAACAATTGCTTTTTACCAATGCAAATGAAGATCATCAGCATAATGGTAGTTCTCTCAGCATTTGAAAAATTACGTTATGTTTGACTTTTTACAATTATAATGAAAGTATTAGTAGAGCTTAATAACACTTAATAACCCTCCTTTCTATACTTCCAGCCAAAAAACCAACCCAATATTTTATAGATTTTTTTTTTCTCCTGGATTCTAAATCCCCTAAAGACAACAATTAAAAAAATAAAAACATGTAAAATTGTATGCACTAAATGATTTTTGCCTCTTTCTTTGTGTGAAAGATGGCTAAATAATCTTGGCAATTGTTTTGGAACTTGAATTTTGTGAACTACTGTGGCTCAGCGTCAGCCATCATATCTGCAAAGGTTTGGTTTTGGAAAATACTTCATTGAAAGGTGTTCTTCCTTTAAGAAAACCACTGAGCACATATAATATGTTTTAAATTGATTGCTGTATCTTCCCAAGATCTCTGGACTGAGGGCTGATGGCCAGGACAGTTTGGTTTATCATATTTCATATGCCCAAAGGACAAATCCTCTCCAAGAGCTATGCAACCCTCAGTGTAATTAAAGAACAAATACTTGAAGGATATTAAAGAACAGAACTCCAAAACCACACTCTAAAGGCAGAGGTTGCTGTGCATTTAAGGAAATAGTGGTGCATCAGCCACCAGTACAAACGTCCTGATACAGTTATTTAAAAATATAACCGCGTTAGTCATTTTCTTGGGCATTATCTGTGGATTGTGCTTTCTCACCTTAGAAAGATGCTTATGCTGCTTCTATTTGCACAGCAGTATTCTCAGCAGCAGAAAATGCTCTTGTGTAATGAGCTTTTTCTCCTCTGAGGGACCGCAGTGTTTCTCGCAGGTTTGTTTTTTTGGAGGATGCACGCATAAGTAAACGTTTGTCTTTTCCAATGGCTGCTGCTAGATGTTCCATGGGATACAGCCCTTCGGGAGCAGCCAACCTCCAGGGTGGATATAGGGGAGGCTTCCAGCAGCTTCTTACAGAAGCCACCCCTGTACCCCCTCTGCTACCAAAACTTTGCCATGCAAACCCAAATCAGATTTCCAGAATGGAATTCCCAGCTTTTAGGAGCTCTTGCTCAAAAAGCTTTCAGTCCTTGCCACAAAAGAAATTAAAAATTTTCTAAGAGGTCACACATCTTGGGTTAGATCCACTTCTTTGGTATTTGGCTGTTCTTCAGAATACACTGTCAAACTCTGAATTTTTTCAGTTTTCTGCCTTTGGTGATATCTAGCAATGGACTTGAGGATTTCTCAAAATTTTAACCCATTAACAAGCAGCCTTGCCCCCTGTACTGTTGAACTGTGTTGGCTCCAGTGAGTCCACCTCATGAGAGTGTTTGCATATCCTCTAATAAGGATAATTTTCCTGTGCACATCCTTTCTCCTTCTTATTTATCATCTGCAGCCTGTGGCTTTCCTAGTCACTAATGAGAGCTAGCAGAGCTTTGGTAGTGTGTGGGGTTTTACAGCACCGTTAGAGCTGCAGCAGCATTCAGTTGCTGCAGTCAGTGATTTATCTGAGCAGGTGGTGCCAATTTCTCTGTTGTTTCTACCCGCAAACAATTGGAAATCAATTGCGTGTCCCGACCCTTTTTGTGGATGACACTGATTGTCTTGTCCATAAAGGCTACTTTGGTTTGTCTCTGCCTCGGAACCAGATGGCTTTGCTTTTTTTGAGGTATTTTAGATCCAATCTTCCAGTGTCTGAGGATCCTTTTCTGTGCAATATCGTTATTTTTACCCATCACCTTTCATTATATGTAGCAGAGTACCCAAAGAACCTAACCTAAACCACCTTTTCTTCTGCTCTGATAGAGAACTCATTTGCACCAAGAATGTAGGACTGACTGACTGTTTAATCTGAAATTAGTCACAAAATTCTCATGAGTTTTTATTGGAAAAAGTCTTTGTCATGTCTCATGTTTTTGTCAAGTTCAGTAGACCTCAGGTTTCCTCAGTGCAGTCTGGGTTAATTCGTGCGGGGGAAAAAAGCAAAGAAACTGCCTCAACATAGCAGCTGCTCCTGAATTACCTTGTCAGGAACTGGGTACGAACTAAAAGGTAACCTCTGTCTGCAGCTGTACAGAGAAGCCATCCTGAAATCCCCTGCAGCTGTACCAAGTTTCACAGCTTTACCCATACTGCATGAAAATGTGTTAAAGGCAAAAGGGGCAAAAAGGGGCAAAAAGGGATGTAAGAGTCTGTGTGTGTGAATGAAAGCAAGTTTGTGGTGGAGTGTGGGGAGGAAAAAGAGTTACGAATGAAAAAGATGTTTGCAATTTCCACGTTCATTTCAGATGAGGAGAGCTAGCAGAGCTTTGTGTGATCTGGGTTTCCTAAACAGCTTTCCATGCTGGTGGAACCTGGTGGATGCTGATGGATTGATGGGAATGTGCTGCTTCACAAAGCGCCCGGTGGAAGGTCTGCAGAGCGTGTTAAATTGCAAAAGCTGACAAATTGTTTCCAGCATGTTTGCTGCTGAGACAAGACTTCTGCCTCTTGCTTGAAATGGCAAAACAAGCAAGTGGACAGGTTCTCTGCCGAGCAGGGTGGGCATTTAGGGAAAGGTGTGGCTTTGGAGTCGCACTGATGGCTGGGATTGCGTCCCGGGGAGGAAGATGGAGTGTGTTTAGCCAGCTGTTTAACAGGAACATGAAACCTTGTCTGGGTGAAAAATGTTGATGCTTTTATCGATAGGGCTCAGTAAGCTGTAAAGTATATGCTGCCATCCATTTTCAATGCTATAAATGTACACGTTACCTCAATTAGTTTAAAGCTGTGCTACGCTAATCTGTGTTTCATTTTCCCAAGCTTGTTTCAGCTACTTTTAGTTTTTCAATTACTCCCCTCACATCTTTGTGGCAAATGAGAGAATTTTAATATTGTGCATTATTTTAGTTTTTGAGGGTAGGTTAAATATTGATTTTAGCATTAGAAAACAGAACTGGAGTCGTTGAAAGAACCTTCTACAAAAATACTCTTTCAAAGTGATTTATCTGTCATACAGAGTTTGTGTTGAAGAGATCATGGTCAATGAAACAACAAGATGCCAGCAAAATCCCAGGCAGTGAATTCAAATGGATTGTGATTGTTGTCTTTGCAACGTGACGCTGTGGAGATCAAAAATATCAACGGGTTCAAGAAGGGATTAAGTAAATTAATTAGGGATGGGATTGCTAAAGCATCTCCTGGGTTCTGAGAAGTAGATTTTGTTACCATTTCTGTCTGTGGATAGTTCTACCAGCAGAACTGAACACAATCTCTTGGACCTTCCCGAAGATGTGGTTATTGCTTTGGACCTGCAAAAAAATGTAGAGAGCTGAAGCTGTCAGTAACTGCAACACCATTTTACAGGCATGGTTTTGTGTCTGACACACCTGACCTTTATTTGTCAGAATATTGACCCGAGTGCAAAAGATTTTCAAGCACTGGTCAAAAGCTCAGTGTGATTCTATTAATATATGATCATGGGTTTAAAAAAAAAGAGACATTATTTTGGTGAAAAAGACTTAAGATCTTAATTAGAACGATAAATAATAATTGAAATGAGGAAAAATTAACCCATCTATTTTGAAGCGTTGTGGGTTACTGTAATACTAAAAGAAAAGGATTGATAAATAGGTAAAATGAAATGTCAATCACTAGGGGTTTTTAGGTTTTTCATAACATGGAACAACTTACATAGAGAAATTCAGGTTTATGGTTAAAGAAAAAAGCTTATCCCAGCTTGTATAAGAGAGAAGTAATAGAATGGCATTTAAAACAAAATCTTTACTCAGCATTGTAATTGTTATCATTTTTATAATACTATTTTATTAATTCCAGGGTTGCTTTCACTGGGCTTCTCCACTGAAGAAAATGCCTTCAGCTGCTGGATTTGGCTGAATATCCCTCGTGCTTTTTCTAGAACCATTCACCTCAAATTATCTCTAGGAAGTGTTCTGACTCACTTGGCAGGAGATTTCTTTCTCTCTCTCTCTCTCTCTCTCTCACTCTCTGTCTTTTTGCAGCTGTTCAATTTTGTATAAATATTTAAATGTTCCCTGGAAAAGGTATTGGCACTCAGGTGTTGCCCCTGCCAGCCGAGTGCCCTAACCCCAAAGCTATAAACTCATTTTCAAGGCTCTCTATTTGTCCCAATGCATATTTCAGAGTTTCATGTAAAATTGAGCAGCGTGAAGAGGACTGACTTTGGGAGATTTGTTGCAGCATGGTAACAACATTCTTGCTGTCCTGGGAAAGAGGGAGGATGAAGGTCCTCGTGGGGACATTAAATATGAGGTGAATTTGAACAAGAGTCATCTCACACCCCATGGAAAAATCACAACTTTTGTAAACTCAGCTGTAAAGGAGTTTCTCACTGCTCTTTGTGGTTTGTTTTTTTTTTTCCCCTGTTTGTTTGTTTGTTTGTTTTTTGCGAAGTCCCCCTGGGATTACTTTTATTTTTCCAAAATAGCAAAATGAAATACTCACTGATTTGTTAGAAACTTGAAAACATTTTAGTACTAATGCAGGAAAGAACATTTCTTGTATTTGGAGACTGTCAGTCTTAGATTATGGACTGATGTGCTGTTGCCTTGTAACCTGCTACTGAAAACTGTCCCCAGCCAAGCACCAGGAGCAGGAGAAATGAGAATTTATCTGTTCATCTGTCCAGTGTATAAATTTGGAACTACAGGAGGGTATTCACATGCCAAATAATATCTCGTGTGTGTGAAATTAGAAAAGGAAATAAAGTAAAAGAAAATACTGTTGAAATTTTCATGCGTTATCACAAAAGCATAGTATTAAGCATTCAAGTGTTTTTCAGTAACTTTTCATTTCTCTATTTCCAGTGTTCTGCCAAAGCTTCCACAGTGTTTTGTTCCTATCCTGTGACACATAGAAAAATAGAGGCAAGAGGATTAACAGCTGAAAAATTAAATCATAGCTTTAGCTAAGTATCAAGAAATAACTCTTGGGAAAATGGAGTAGGAGGTGTTCTTCAAATTTTGAATTTAAAACCCGAATCAAATCTTTGTGTCATCTTTACATGTATCCCTATATATACATATTTGCATGTATCCCTATATATACATATTTGCAAGTATCCCTATATATAGACAGATATGTATACAGATAGGAACAACTTTCTGGGTACTTTTTCCTCTTACTGTCTTGCATTTTGGAAAATCAGCACTTTTCAGCTTTCTAAGCTTTTTATCTACTTTTACTTTCAAGTTAGTTAAGTGCATTCTTCTAAGAGGAAAGACAAATTTACAAAAAAAATTCCTTAAGAACTAACACTAAGATTATACTTGAAAGTGTATTTTGGATGAGGACTTCATTTCAAGAAGGTCATTTGCTTCACAAGGGCTTCTTACCTCTATTGGAATACACTGACTTTTTCTTCCTGAAGTGAACTAATAAATGTTTGTCTTTCTCACCTCTGTCCAGCTACATCAAGCTCACCACTTTTCCGTCTTCCCTGGAGAAATCTGAGGAAGAAAAGTGGATTCTTTCTCTGGAATGCTCCTCCCAGCCCCGGTGAGCTGGAGGTGAGAAAGTCTGCACAGGCCGTGCTGAGCCTGGTGAAGTTAACGATGGAGCAGTTTATTTTACTGAGAAACAATGTGTTCAACGCGGACTTCCCCAGCTCTTTACGTTCACGAGTCGCTGCAAACTAAACTCAGAGATGTATTTTTTCCATCCCTTTGGACTCCTTGTATCCCTTTCTACCTGGGCAGATGGGTGTAAAAACCCAACGCTGTCACTTTACACACGGAGCGTGGGCTGGATGACACATTTAAAGCCTTTGTGTAAAACCGCGTTTGGTGTAATTTTGTCGCCTGAACGCAATAAAGTGTAGAGGAACAATGACAAATCTCTGAGATGCACATCAGTAAGACTAAATGGTGGCTTCTTAAAAGCAATTAGGCCACAGTTTAAATATTGCACTGACCTCCACATGCAAGCTTAAGGTCCATAAATGCATTGAGTAATTATTTTTTCACTAATCAAGGAAAGATGTTATTGAAAATATTCCAATTTAGAAATATTTATAAATAATTCAGATCTAAGTCAATCTAACTAATTTCCTTGGGGTATTTTTGTGGTTTCTTGCTGTGTTCTTTAATTGAACAATGTCATAGGAGAGCGAACTCCAGACTTCTTTACCTCCCATGTAGCACATCATTGTTTTGCCTTTTAAATTTTTTTTTTTTACAAAAAGTAGTGGCTAAGAATGTTACAGAGTGAGGAGAGGTAAAGGGAATACTGGGAAGTATGGTGTTTTTTAAGTTGTAATGTTTGGGAATGTTAGAGGAGCAAAGTTGTTCTTTTACTCTGATGCTGGAATATTGTTTGGCATCTGTTAAGCTCTGCCCAGTGATCCGTATTTGGTACATTAAATAACCAGGGACTTGTCTATTTTCACTTACAAACTGTAGGCAAGTTAATCCTTGATGCTGGAAATGCTTTGATCTAGCCCACCAAACAGTTTCAGAGGAAGCATGAGGCATGGGAGCCCCGTTCAGCCTGGCTGAGGCAGCTCCTGCTTCAAAGGCTGGAAAACCATGAGGAGAAATGTGTTCTCTTCCACAGATTTTTCTGCCCGCTAACAGCCAATTTAGGTGAATCTGCTGTGTGCTCCTCAAAGTGCTCTAGCTCCCAGAAACAGACAGCACATGTGTTCCAGGGAGAGAAGGAAACTCTTCTTTTAAAGCCTGTTTTCATCTCCTGCGAATGTTTCACCCATGGGCTTAGGTCTGGAAACAAACGAGCACAGCTTTTCCTCAACGCAGTCTTAGATGGTTTCTTCTGAAATATGACAACTACACCTACACCAGCTAGAATTGCTATTTCATGTCCCTTAGAACCTGTCCTAATTCAGCTCTCTTTCGCTGGTGAAAGCTCCCCTTCAGCTCCTTCTCAGGTAACTGGAAGTAGGATTTGCTCCTTCTGCCTGCAGTGGTGACACCTACCAAATAAATTCCTGCTATTTCAAAATGTTTAGGTTTACTATAACCCTTAGAGGTATTTTACAATAATAAATCTAATGATTTACCGTGCTAAACGTCCACATTTGGATGGCTGAATGCTACAGAATCTTGGAAAGGCCTGTGTGTAAAGTAGACCGTTTATAGGTGAGGAACAGGATGTGTGATGTCAAACTATCAGATGTTTTCCACTTTCCTGCAGGATTTTGCCAATGAAACTGCTTTGAAACTACTCAGTGACACATAATGGCTGGAGATGCCAATGTTATTCCTGAATTTATCCACATCTGCAGGAAGTCCCTCCCTTTCCACGACAGGTTCTCTGTGTGTTCATGCCAGTATTGACCTCTTAAGGGAGGCACACGCTGAAGCAAACACCTCTCAACTTATCATTTACTAAAATGATGAAATGTCCCCATTGCATCCTTCTCATGTGTATTCTGAAGAAGACAGCTCAGTTTAGTTGACAGTAGACTTAGTAACATTTTTTCCCTGCTGTATTTTTATGCTATGTCAAAACATGTACATTTTAAGTAGATTCATTACCGAGGGTTCAACATTCAAGAGCAGTCTTAAAATAGAAAAATGTTGTGCATGCAGAAGACAAACGAGGGGATGAATTAAAAATGTAAGTAGTGTACATTAAGAAACAAAATGAAATATTTGCTTTTCTTTTGCTTTATATGCGAGAAGTGTAAAAACACTTCTTTTGGGCTTGTCAGTTAGTGCATTGTACCTTTCTGTGTTTGTAGACAGAAAGTTGCTACAATCCCTGATGGGTTGTATGAGGCTCTGAATCATACAGCACAGTCAATATTAGTCTTGAAAATCATAGCAATAAACAGAGACTTTCTAGGTACTATAAAGAGAAAGAGAGGAAATTCTCTCATAATCAAAAGGGTTTTTTTGATTATGAGCCACTTTGCCTCCTCTTTCATTAAACAAGGCACTTCGTCTAGCTCTGCTTTTTGTCTTTTCTGGGATAGGCACGGTGTGATTATACCTTGTTTTCTCACTGGTTCTTATTTTCGAATTGGCAAAATTCAGTTTTGCTTACATTATGGAGAGCTGCTGAACTGGCACTGAAAATAAGAGATTCCTATAAATTTATTTCTCGGTTGCTGTAAAAGCATTATAGTTTTTCTGTTAAATATTTATATATTATTGCTATTAATTTGAGGCTTAAGATACATTTGGAATGTATTTTTTCCTTCTTTTTGAGATATGTAGATAATGCCATGAGAGATCTCTATGCCCAAGAAATAAGATAATCTGATCTTTATTCTATCACATTTTAAATACATTAGATTTTAGCCTCTGTTCTCTATGCTTTATTTAAGTCCATATAGACAATAGTCTGATTAATGGGTATCTAAATATTCTTGTTAGGCTCAGTTACATCTTAAACCAAAAATCTGGCCCAAGAAACTTTTGTAAGTATTCAAACAAAGATATGTGATTAATGCCTCTTCTTGTAGCCTCAGCGCTCAGCTTCTCAAAGGTTATTTATGGGATTAATTAAATCAGCAATGTGCTATTTGCCATGTGTCTGCCATAAAAATAAACTGCTTAAAAGCTCCAAAGAGCGCAGGATGCCTGTGGCAAAAGCTCAGTCTGAACATACAGCCTGATCCTATTTCCAAGTGATCTTTCCACCCTTCTAAAGAGGAATGTACATGTCTGTTGTACGGTAAGTTCTGTCCTAGATCCTGTGGCTTGAAAATGAGCCAACACACAGCTCGGGGTGTCACATCAGTACGGATTTAATTGACTTGTTCAAAGGTTTTCACTGAGAGGAAAATGTAGATTCTAATTAAAGCATATCAGCTAAGTGGACTCTTCATTTTTCCTGGACAGTACTTCAGAGTTCCTCTCCGCCTGAGAACATTCTGCAGCGCACTGTGCTGAAATGAAAAAGCACTTCTAATTTAGTGTGGTTACTTTCTTATGCAAAGTGCTCCCGAGGTCTGAGGAAGCTTTAATATTCATATTTTTTGCTTTGTACTTCACAGGTTTTAATCTGATAGCAACACATCAGTGGAAAAAAGATTTAAGGGTGGTTAGAGAACCAGGTGTGTCTTCTTTACGAAGTTTATGGAAAATAAACCTGTGCATGCACTGGATTTTTGTCAAGACATTCTGCAAACAAATACATCTTTGGTGTATATAAAATTATGTTGAATTTCAATTTCCAACACCTTCTTTTTGATAATGCATTAAGATTGTACACTTTTCATGAGTAGCAATTTACAATGACATTCTGGCTTGCAAGGGAGGACAGAAACCTGTCACAATCCTGTCATCCATTGAGATCATGCTTTTCTTTTAAAATGGCTTAAAATCTCATATAGAATGATGAATGTTATTATCAGAACGAATTTATTTCCCCACATCCATTAAGGACCTAGGGCTCTTGCAAGGTCTTAGCAGAATAGTTTGGGCTCGAGATACTGATTGTTCAAGCCTTTAGTTCTTCCTTCTTTCATCTTCACGTAATGAGACTCACCATTATTCCTGCAGTTTTACAAGACTTTGGGGGACTTAAACAGTATTTGTTCTGTTAGCTTTCCCTGATGTGGCTGGGGAAAGGCTTTGTGTGCTGAGCAGGGCAATAAATGCACTCTGTGAAAAGAATGAAGCCAAAGAGCAAGGGCTGTAATAGATAAATAGAAGAGTGTGTGGAACTGGCAGCTCCTAATTCCCCTCATGTGGAGACTGTGCCACATGATACTGAAGGTAAAAATCAATTAAATGCTTAAGACTGATAAAATTCTCATTAGCAGCATCTCAAAACTCTGAATCAACCAGGGTACCAGGGCCTGAAGATAGGGAAAGGTGAAGAAAGGGGTAAGGGAAATTCCTTTGGAAAGGCAGTAGTTCCTTGGAGTATCCTGGTTATTGGTTTGTACCAATTTATCTCTATTTCTTCCTCTTCCTATTGATCCCTATAAAATCATGGAGGACTTAGGAGATTTTATGATGAGTAAAAGTTTCTATTGCACTTCTCTGTTCTTCACTTTAGGAAATTCCCTTCCACAGGAAAGGACTTTGATGAGAAAATTACAAAATTACTTTTGTTTTTTTTCCTTCAGCAATTGTACATAAGGGTATAAAAGCTGATTGACAAAACCAGTGTTTTTATGTTGTCTCTCAGGTAACTTTCAACCAAAAAAAAAAAAGGGCTTCTAAGGACTCTAACACATGAAAAAAACATCAGTTTTGCCTCTGCATCTCCCAGGTGCTTGGTGTTTCTGCCAGAAACTGGATTTCTGCTTTTGCCTCTGTAGGATCATGCCCACTCCAAAAAATGGATTTGTGGCCATTTTTCACAGGTGTGCTTCCACCCTGGTTAATCACCACAATTACCAGTTTCTCCTGCTGGTGGGAATGAGAGAAGAGAAAAAGGGGATGCAATTGGTGGGAAAAATTATTGAGTAACTGCACCTTCCTCCATATACCCAAAGAAGAAAAATTAATCTGAAAAAAAGCTATTGGTGCCAGTGGCTTTTGTATAGAAAACATCATCAGGGACATGTAAAATAGAACCAAGCACCTGGCACAAGCTTCAGGAGAGTCTTAAGTCCAGAACAAAGCTCTAATCACCCATTAATACTTGACATAACTATTCTCCTAACTTCTGTGCTTCCAAAATGGGTGAGAAAAATCTTACCGTCAAAGCCAATGAAATAATATGTATTTATTATGCAAATGTGCCTCTGTCTCCTGTTACTCTGATGTTCTATTCCATAAAAAATGTGCATGTGCAAGCAATGTAGGTCATAGTACAAATGGAAGTAAAAATCGCTCTTCTTGTAATATTCATTGCTATGAAGATGGATTAATAAAATTGTAATTTAAATAATAATTTAAGTAATCTCTCTTTTATCAGGAAGAATGTGGGATTAAAACCATATTTTTCTTCTCTCTGTCATCTTCCCTCAAGTCCCACAGTAAATGTCAGAATATGCTGCACTATATGAGTTTTCTTTTTATATTTCATACTGATTCTCAGGAAGGGTATTTTAAGGGTATTTTAAGAAGCAATCCTCCTTGATTAAGCTGGGAGAGAGATGTTTTTTTAAAGTATTGACCAGCACCTGACCTTTACATGAAAGCAGCTGTGCCAGCTTTGGAGGGAAGCTGTTGTGGTTTGCCAGATGGCAAAGCTGATGATATTTTTTGATGGCTGCTTATTTTAGAGGGGGTGCTGTAGGGATATTTTAGCTCTTTTCTGTCTGTGTCCCATTGTGTCCATTTATCCCCTCCTCTCCACCACTCCCCTTCAGTTTGGTATTGACTTTTTCTTTCCCTCTCCAAAAACCATCTCTGAACCCTTGGTCATCCCCTTGCTATCAGCAATCCCGTGGTAGGGAGCCGTACAAGCGGGAGGAACGACTTGGGCCAACATAAATACGGATTATAACGTTACCACAAAGGTGTCCTGGCAGGATTCAACCCTCCACTGGAATTACTCTGAGTTTCCAGCAATATAAGTGAGATCAAAATCTGCATCTGAAACTGCCGAGAGATTCTTTTCCCTAATGTGATGAAAACTGTCAAGTGCAAAGGAGTTTCTGTTGATTCATAGTGGGATTTCAGTGCTGGCTATACAGTATCAAAACTTGTTTTCCTCAGCTATCAAAATGTTTCCTCATCTTTTGATCTTCAGACAGTAAAATAAATCTTATCTTCTTCACTAACAAAAAAGAGAAAAAGTCTATCACAAAGGCTGGTAATGCTTTTATAGTTCCTTCAGTGCTGTGCCAAAGAGAAGCTTCAGAGACATGAGAGAAGAAAATAGCAATTGTGTGGCTCAAAACTCTTAGGAGTTTGGAGCTTCCACAGTTAACAGCATTAAAAATGTCTAGAGTGTTCTTGTTTTCTAAATAGAGAAATTAAGTGCTTATTAATGGAGTTTATTTCAAGTAGTAACAATTTTCTGTGATCCTTTTCCCCTGTCACATTATGTAGCATTTTATGGTGTTTGGTTTACATGTTTTATACATTTCAGTCTCCTTAACATTTCAAACAACAGAAATTACATGGAAAGAAGAAAAGCAGTTATCAAAAGAGAGGTTTTATCTACTAAATATGTTGGTGAACAAAATTAAAGCTCTGTAAAATATCAGATTTCAAAACATGAGTGAAAAATTAGTTAGAAAGCCTTCTTTATGAGTTAATATTATTTGCCTAAAAATGATCACTGGTTGAAGGCAAAACATTAACTATTCTATACAAGTAGATCGATCAGGTCTCATAAGAAAGGGAAATTATTTTAATGTGAAATACATCCTTTTCATTGTTATTCCGTGACTCACCTTTATGAGGTATATATTTTTTAAAAAATGGTGTTCACGGGCTAGTTCATTTGCTGAAGAGTTATCTACTGAATTAATTTTTAGCTCTCAAAATACACTTTTATTTTGGTGCCTGAAGCACACCTCCATGATAGTGCAGCATGGTGTCCTGCCTGCTCTGTCAGAACTGGTGATAAATATCAAGAGTTTCAGAGGGGTATTCCCTGCTTTTATTCACATATGAAGCAAATTTCCCATGCTTGTCTGCTGTTTTCTAGCATAATAATACAGCCAGCAATCTTCCATGTATGGAATATATGTATATATTCTATACATTCATATACACACATGCATATACATATAGATAAATTCCTTTCTCATTTTCTATAGCATTGTATTTGAAGACTTTTCCCATCTTATTTGTATACAATGTAAAAGCTCAGAAGGATTTTTCACTCATCATTTTTAGCTCATTTCAAGGAGCTGTTTTCTGGTAAAGCTTTAGGACTTGCTTCCCTTTTTAGCAAACTTCCATTATTGTGTCGCTCTTTACTTTTGACAGTATTCTTGTGTCTCTTCCACCGCTCGTTGTAGTAGTTCAGATATTATTTTTTTGTGTTTCTCCAAATAAATGAGCAGCCTTTACCTGGCAGTCTGCTAGCAGATACTTCCATAAAAGTTTAGCAGGATCTCATCAAAAGGCTGAAAGGTCAGTCCTAAAGTTATCTTTTTAAAGTTTGGATAAAGCCATGTATGCTGCTAATGTAATTATTTTTATTTGGGGTATATGAATTAAATACCTAAGTATTTCTTCTGTGTAGGCCTACAGCTTTTTTCATTTCCTCTTACTCTTCCTCATGTTTTTAATATTTGGAATTTTTTTATAGTCAATGTTTAAGATATTTAAGATAAGGTATTGTGCGTTGCTAATTCCTATTTAAATTCTGAATTGGAGGGGAATGGCAGCAAGGTGTAAAGAGGATTTGTTTTTTGTCGTGGGGGTTGTATGTTGAGGTGGACCAAAGAATTTTTCAGTCTCTTTAAATATGAGATCCTCCGACTGAACAGGATGACTCTCCCATACATGTGGCACATTTATTTCTTTAGATAGTGTGTTTTCTGAAGAGATTTGTGAGATTTTTTTTTGCAAGTTGAAGAGTAGAGCTGTGAGCTCACATGGTGTGATTTCCCTTGATTATTTTAAGTATGGTATTCTGGGACTGGATGAGAAAATGTTATCTCACTATTTACACAGAATCAGGAAAAAAGGCGTGATTATGTGGTACATAAAAAAGGTAATTTTATGCTCAGGAGTTTGTTATTTCTTCTCTTTTGCAGGATTTTTTTAATAGAAGATGAGGTCTTCTCTTATACTTCTAAAACACACTTTCTGTCCATTTTGGTAATTCTCTGTGTTCTGCTTGGTTTGTGTTTCTAGCTTGTTCTGCTTCTTGGAATTTTTTTTTTCCATTTTTAAATAGCTGCAGAAACTCTCCTATCTAAATCTGGAAGTAACATTTACTTTCCAGATGACCAGCGCTCTTTATTTAGGAAGTTGGTGATATATTAGAACAGATATTTGTGAGTTTTTAATTAACAGAAGTAGGCAAGAAAAGGGGGTTTCATGAGCTTTTGTGGCTGAAGGGTGGCAGGGGGACGTCCTTGATTCTCATTCAGCGTTGCTTCTGCTCCAGACTAACCAGGCCCAGCTCCTGCAGTCTCTCCTCATGAGAGAGATGCTCCAGCCCTTCTTCATCTTTGTGGCCTCTGCTGGACCCTCTCCAGTAGCTCCTGGTCTTTCTTCTGCGGAGGGGCCCAGAAGTGGACACAGCTCTCCAGCTCTTTGTTTGGTTTTGGGTTGTTTTTCCTTGGCCAGGAAACTGAAGTTACTCAGTGCTGGCTCATTTATCCCCGTATCGGTTTTTTTACTGCTGGATCTTTTAAGAGTTTTCCACTCAGTGTCTTCAAGCTGAAACTTAAAGCAAAGTATCTTCTGGCTGTCTGCTTTATGCTTCCTGCTGAATTTCACGAAGTTACCTTGGAGCTACCCACTGGAAGTGGTGGGATTTTTTATTCTCTCTTTTAGTTGGCAGGGTATCCAAAGGATTAGATTTTTTAGACATAATTTCTTACCTCTTCAGAGTTTTTGTATAAAACTTGACTGCCTTGTGAAATTTTTGTGAGGGTCTGTCTATCTAGCCATCCATCCACCCACCCATCTGTAGGAAGTATTGTGATTTAAGTGTACTTATAATATTCTCTCCCATATAAAGAGATTGCATCAATTTTCGTATTTTATATTTTAAGCTAAAATTGTTTTCTTGTTATACGTATAAAACTATGGTAAAAACTCTCAAGCTATCAACTAAAATAGACAAGCAATAATCCTGCCATTCAGATAATTTGTTCAAGTCTGATCTTGAGGGAATTTAGCCCAGACTTCCTGTCTGTCTCCTCACAATAGCATTTCCTAAGGAAGTCAAACACTTTTGTAGTTGCCAAGTACAGATCAGCTTCTGCCACTCCAGGTTAATTCTCATGCTGATGTCCTCTCTGGATAAGGTTGTTTTTGCTGCATTAGCAAGCTGAATCTGTGTATTATCAGCAGCTGAATAAATGAGGCATAGAAGGGAATGCTGAATATCTTCAAATCAAATTAATGCATAAAGTCACAAGTGAAACATGGTATCTTAAAATTTGTCATTTTCTTTGTAATAAACATGGTTTAACTTTATCTCTCGATTTCTCATGCCAGTGTTTGAAATACTGCACTATTGCATCTGAAATTGCTATACGTTGCTTTTGTAATCTTCATATATTATCAATGGCTCATGAAATTCAGTAAGAGAAAACAGAAAAAGCAATCAGGCCCTGGATGGCTATAGATGTATCCATGAAGAAAAGATTACTAGCCATCTCTGTAAAATCAAATGATTTTTTCCTTCCCCCTCGACAGTTCCAGCAACCTTTCCACTAAATTTCAAGGGATATGGACAGGGTCCTTCAGTGTCTACTCATTTATCTCTACTATGAATGGCTTAAAACCAGAATATGTAACATAGATAATGCTGAGAAATCATCTTCGGGGAAAAACAAGAAAAAAGCCTCAACAGGAGGACTTTTTTCCACTGTTACGTTTAGCAAATATTACAAAATATAACCCCTGCTCACGGCTGCAAACATAGAGATTTGGGCACGGCTATCTTTGTATACCTTACTAAATATTTTCAAATCTCCTGTTTTTCATGACAAGAATGTCTCTGTTTTCCTACAGATTGTGGAAATGAAGGCATTGGTGGGGAGGAGAGAATAGTATTACCCCTGATTTATTAACTTAGAATTTTTCATCCCTTTTTGATTCAAGTATTCTATTCTTCTCTCTTGAGTCGGGCAGTTGAAACTGTAAATAATTTACAAATAATTTAGGTTGATTTGGCTAATTCACAGGCAGAAGTAAAGACTGTAAAAGAAACATTTTTAGTGAAAGGGTAGGAGATGGTTTACATTCTATTTCATATAGAAATAATGCTTAATGGCCTGTGCTGGATGTGTTATGGTGAATCTTTATTTCAATATTATGTGAAGACCGGAGAAAAAAGCGATGCGTGCCTATCGAGGGATTCATGTGGGAATTACTGCTAGTGGCAATTAGCCAAGAACAGCACATGTTGTGTGCAATGACTGGAGAGGGACGTGTAAGAGGAGGGAGAAATAAGGCACTAGCTTTATTTTGGTGTGGAAAGCTGTGTATGAATCTTGGGTGGCTGTTGTGGAATATGCACAGTTAAAGTTAAATACATACTGAAACAACTCTTTCTATTGCATTGGAAGAGACAGATTGTTTCCTCTTGGGGCCTACGAGTGGCATTTGCTATAAAATGTAATGCTAATAATGGTAGAAGAAAAGAAATAAAAAATCTCAGGACATCCATTCCTCAAATTTCTGGGAAGACAGATTTATACTCAATGTGTGAAGGAGGCTGGGAAAACCTGGACTGCACTGGAGCACCTGTGAGCGCGGTGCCGACAGCTCTCTTGTACTGGAGAGTTCTGGCTCCGAGGTTTCCACTCATTCAGCAGGATGTTTTGGAGAGAGCAAAGGTTAGTCTGGTCCTACACCAGAGAGGAGAATCCCCCCCGTCTTTGCCAGACAACTCAGCTCTGAAGGTGCTTCTGTCCTGCACTGCCTAAAGGAAAACTAGCCCTGGCGATTGTGCCGACGCTTTCGGGTGACATCCGCGTAAAGCTTGTGCAGAATCCACCACGGAGAGTGCCGATTGCACGGGCGTGTGTTGGTGAGGCTTACTCAGCCTTGATGTTCAAATTCTAGTTACACTTGAAAATAAAGCAGTAATTGTTTAAAATATTTTCAATTATTTCTACCCCCCAAAGCCCAACCATCCAACCAAACAAAACCCCAACAACCCAAACTTTTTTTTTTTTGGGTTTCATTGAGTTCCCTAAGCTGCATGTCAGGTGGTGTCTGTAGCTGATGCTCTGCAATCTGCTTAATTTTGTATATGGTGTACTTATTTCAGATGCTGTTCTGTATGCTTCCTGATTCATTATTTATATTAGAATAAGGTCATACTCCAGGGGAAAATATTTAGCTGATGATTTGCACTAAATTTTGTCTCCGATACCATTTGTTTGTGTGTGGTTTATTGTATTTAACAACAACAACAAAAAGAGCAAAATCATCCATTTCTGGCTCTTATTACTTTAGCACCCATTTAGGGTAAGCACTACAGGTTCTGTAAATGTATTCAAAACACGTAGGGAATGTGTGCAGTTCCATGTGCATACACACATGATTAACTCTTCAGTACTGACTCGGACTTTGTTACATTTTTGAAGACCATTTTGCATGAGTGAGTCTTTCCTTTTGTGAAAGAAGTGTTGTTAGGTATTAAGAAATTTTTTTTTCTTGTTTTTTTTTCTTTTTTATTTTAGATTTCTATCTAAAAAGGTTTTTTAGCCTTGAAAGGGAGGACACCAGTCTTTAAGGAATATTTCAAACCTATGCAATCAATAAGTGTTTCTTCCCTCTGTGTGAGGGGGTTCTTTTCAAGTACTGTGACCCTTTATTTGCCTCGTGGCAGTATCTGGAAGAACACTTAAAGTGCAGCTTCTTCAAATTTGTGCTGTTAAAAAGTGCTTAAAAAGGTTGTGCTGCTGTGAAATGGAAGCATATATCGAACAATTATTTGTTGCAAATTATTTAGCCAAATATTTCTTAGTTCTCAAAAATGTTTTGTAGTATCAGGGCAGAAACAATGTATTACTGTAAAAATATTGTTAGAAATATTTTTTTGCTCTAAAAATAAAAATGCATAATAAGCACACCTGGTCCTTGACTTGTTGATGGGCCCCTAGCTAATGAAAAAAAAATTAGAATGGTTTAATTAATTCAGAAATATTAATGGTTTCTGGTAGGTAATCACCATTGTTAAAATATAATCTCTTTTGTGAGGATGATATGTTGATTCCTTTCCATTCCAAGAGAACTTAAGTCTTCCTACCGTACTTCCAAAACCCAGCAGAAAACTGAGACAAAGCAGCTTCTCCCTATTTTGGATGAGCTAAATAAGAAAGTAAAAGCAGAGGAAGACACTTTTGTCCAGCTACTTTGGTCTCTCTCTGGGAGGGAGGAAGGAAGCATGAATTCCTCCATTGTTCTGACATCTTTGCTAGCCACAGCAGGTGATGTGTCCTACAGGCTTAAAGTATGAGAACAAATAAACCCAAAGTTGCTCATATTTATAGAGTAATAAAACCAGGCTTGTTGGATTTTGTCATAAGAAGATATTTTTCAAGGTTACTAAACCAAAAGAACAACAAAAGAAATTAAGTTTTCAGCTAATTTCTGGCATCTCAAATAAGGATCTTACTTTATACCGTGGTCCTAGTGGTTCTTGTAGTGCATGCAGTCTATCAATATATGGAGGAGATGTTAAAGAAATGGCTGTTCAGTGTTCAGAAAGTCACTGTCACGTTGAGCAGGAAGAGCTGCCATCTTATGCGAGGCTCTGGCTCTTTCATTCCTTGCTCTAAGCCTCTCTCCAAATTGCTTTCAGGTGGATTTTGTATCCCATGAATTTGCAGAGTCTTTAAAAATGAAGTGAAATGAAACTCCTGTTGTCCAGGAAACACAAAACTGTTGACATCTTAGCTCTTGTGCAGTAGAGAGAAATAACAGAGAAAGGCACTGGCATAGAGAAATTAATGGAGATATATTTTCAGTCATACAAAAAAATTCACCCAGAGAAATGAACTTATTGTCAGCTCGAATCCAAATGAGTTTTAAATTGATCATTTATTTATGGAAATTTGTAATTACTTTTTTTCATAACTTATTAAATTTATCAGAAAGAATTTCTTTTTCCAGACTGAATCCATACACAATAATTATTGCTATAGTTTTTATATATCTCCTTCTGCCAAAAGATTATTTTTCCAGTATAGGATGGCAGAGCCAACTAGAATAATTTACTGTATCATGTTGTGCAGCAACTAAACTACTCCAAAATGGAGAAGCCCAGGTGCTCTTGCCAGTTCATACTCATTTTGCCTAATAAAAGGTTTTTATTTTTAATTTGCTAGAATCACAGTATAATTTAGCTTGGAAAAGACCTTTAAGATCTTTGAGTCCAACCATTAATGCAGTGCTGCCAATTCCACCACTAACCCATGTCTCCAGGTGCCACATCTACACGTTTTTTAAATTCCCTCAGGGATGGTGACTCCACCACTTCCCTGGGCAGTCCCTTCCAGTGCTTGATGATTCTTTTGAGGAAGAAATTTTTCCTAACGTTCAGTTCAAGGTGGTTGTTACCCCAGCCTCTGCAGAAAACATGGCAGTTCTTGAAGCTGACTTGTCCAAGTCAAAGTTACTTAAAATACATTAAAACCAGTTTATTGCTGACCTCAAGTGTTGTTAGGCAGTTCATTCTTGGTTCCAGAAAGGGGGCAAAAAACAAAGGAAAGGAAGAAGAGGAGAAAAAACCAAAACCCAAATGTGTGAGCACTTTGAGTACATGAACAATGACACACAATTAATATTTTATTGAACTGGGCCCTGGTTTCTAGGGCATGGCTGAACTGTCTTTGTGATGAGATACTGAATGGTTTTATATAGCACCATGTCACATTGAGTAGTAGCTGCAGTGTCCAGGTGTTGTTAAAATTTAATTCCATGTTGAGTACAGCGTACTGGTTGGCTGTTAAGGCAGTGGGGTAATGACTTTGTAAGCCAAAGTCTCATCTGAGTTTCTGGGTTTTCTCTGAATTTCAGATTTTGGCATAGCCTGCAGTTCTGTTGTCATTAGTACGGTGAGCACACATGAGCTTCAGAGTGCACCACGTGAAAATATGCGGTGGGTCTTTGATTTCACACCAATTATTGCCTCGCTCATTGTCTCCCTTTGAGAGCTTCTGCGTTCTGGTGACTCTCTGCAGCATGCCACCCCTTCAGCGGCTTCAGCTGGAGCACACAGACCTGTCAGCTGTTACAGCTCCTTGTTCCTAAAGCTCTGCTTTTTCAGTTAAAGGATATTCAAGCATGTGTTGTGTAGACACCAACAGAGTTATTTCATCATCAGAGAACATATGTTAGCTGGAACATACAGCATTGCCTCGTGTTACTCATTGTTCAACACATGCCAGAGATGTTTAACTTTTTTTTGCCCTAGTTTATGTCAGATATTTAAAAATACATATTTATTTTAATATCTCCACATGCTCAACGTTTCCTTTCCTGAAGTTAACACTAAATTAATTGAATAACCAGCAGAAGCTATTTTCTGTGCTTTTCTTTTGGATGAACAGTGCAATTGTGGCATCCTGACATATTCAACAGAAACCACTAACAATATCCTCAATGAGTGAATAGGCTGCAGAGATGTGATATCACGTAAGATAGTTGCCAAGGAATTTATGACAGAATATCAAGTAGATTTCTTTATATATTTTGTATCATTTTTAGACTTGTTTTTTTTTTGGTCAGGTTTTTTTTTTATCTAGTAGTGTACTTTTGTCATGGGAAGGAGCTTAAAAGAATGTCCTTTGAAATAACAAGTTAAGATGACAAAAAAAAAAAAGGAAAACTTTCTTTTAAATATGAAGAGCTTTCTGGCCCACTCTCAATAAGAATATATTACCTTAATCAGGTTGATTAGTATCTATGTTATGTAAGGGGTCAGACTGTGTGTTCATAATGACACCTTCCCAGCCTCAAAAATTTACAGTACTGTGTGTAGCCATGTTTCTGATCATTCCTAGAGTTCAAGTTTCTGCTTGGAAATGTAGTCCTTGGATTGTGTTAGTTTTGAGGGGTTCTTCAGCTGAAGGGGAAATTTTCCTTTTGAGCACTACGAAAATTCCATGTAGGCTGGGAAGGAGGAAGCAGGGAAGTGAGTACTGGCACTTTCTGGAGATTCACTTGAAAGAGTGTGGAAATTCTGAGGTTCTGTCATGTCTCTGTGTACTAAGGGTATGAGAGAATTTAGACTAGAGATGTAAGAGTGCATGGAACCCCCCAAAAATCCTAGAGACTAAGAACCAGAGAACTGTTTCTTCTGAGAGACCAAACTAAATCTATCCTGAGCTGTTTAAACTGATCAACCAAAGGGGATTAATGAGACAGTGCTTCTCCCAAAGCCTTATTTAAAGTAAGTTTTCTTAAACACATAATATAAACCTTACTCCTGATCTGAATTATAATGAAGAATCTTATTAATGCTGTTTATGTTGAAATATTTGCGAGTAATACTTTCCATTAGTTGGCACGACAATGTGCTTGCTGGCACTGCACGCAGATGCTCTCTGCACTGATAATCAGTTCTGCTGAGGCACTCCAAAGAAAATACATCAGCAAAGAAAGCACCAGCTTTATCAGTGCCTGAAATTGCATGCACTGTGCTAAGCAAACACAGTAAATTATAAACTAATTTTATCTTCAGGAAAAGGAAGCTTTTATTCAAAACTGGAAAAGTTAATAATAGTTAAGAACACTGAATTCATCAATGCCAGAGTTATATGCACAGTTACTGCACTGAGGGAAATACTTGCTGCTACATTCAAGTGAACAGGCATTTTGTTTGGAAAAAGGTATTAACATTTGGTAGTGCTGTTTTCCAGGGAATGTTATTAAATGCCACCTCGTTCAAAACCAGAGATGTGTTAAGAAATTAAAACCCAAGCTGTATGATTATTCTGGTGCGTATAACACTCTCATAAGGTAATCAGCTTCTCCTGATACTTCATAAAATATAATCACCAACTCTGATGTGGAAGAAAATTAATTTTATATGTAGATACATATATATTATTTGGATATTGAAGGAGTTATGTTGGGCAGGTAGCAGGGGTGAGGAGATGTATGTTCAGCAGATTTAGTGTTTTGAGGTCTGAAAGTGAGGAGTTCTGATGAAATTATCTCTAAGGATATTAAGATCTACTAAGAGATTACAAATTTCACTGTTTTGGAGAACTTTGGAGAACAGGCATACAATACAATTCATCTGTACTACCATTTATGAAAATTTTTTTTTTTCCTTAATAGATGCTCCTTAAAATAAAATAAAGGAGAATTGCATATGTTATCACTATTTTTAAATCTCTGTTATTCCCAGTTTCCTGCAACTTTCTCTGAGACATAATGAAACTGCTATTTCTTGGGCTATGTGTGATGGTCTAATTATCAAGAAGTGTTAAGTTTTCTGTCTTCTTTCTGACAAAGAAGTATTGAAGTTGAGGGGAAGAGAAGAAAATAATCATGCATCTTTATTAAGATGAAATAGCAATTTACTAACTTAACCAAAAGTATAAATCTTTGCTGGAGTGCTCAAGAGGCCTCAAGCTCTGAAAATGTGCCATTCTTGTTTAAGGCTAATGGGCAGTGCTTTGTAATAAAAGCCATCCATTCCAATCATTATACATTTATTTTATTTTATACTGAAGAATATTGCGGAATCCAAAGTGCAGAGTCCTAGTAAAACTAACAGAAAAACTAGCTGGCTATATAAAAGCAAAAAATAGAGTTAAAAATAGATTTTTACTGCTCTAGGAGGCATCGTTCAATTTCGGAGGCCCACTAGAGTTTGGGAAAACCACAAATGATCTGTTTATGGCAATGTATAACTTGCACTATTTGCAAATGAGTGGTCATTTGCTGGGCTAACCCAGCTGAGCACAGGGAAATTGGAAGCTGGAAATAATGAGGATCATGATGAATCATTCTGAGAAGGCAGCTCACAGCGTAATCCAGGAGAAAACTCAGACTTTTAAAGCCATGTTCACCACAGGGATACTTTAATTGGCTTTGCTTGACAGATATAAAAATGTATTGGATGTTTCTGGATTTATTTTTAAGTTATTTCGGAGCTAGTTTCGTATACTTTTTTTTTTTCTCCTTTCAATTTAACAGAATTAAAATAACCTGAAGAGTGTGGAAATAGTAACCGGAATTCAGTCTGGAATAATAAAAGCTGTATTTTGGAAGCATTATGTCAAACATGGACGTGGTGAGATCAGTCACCGTGCTTCTGTGCCAGGCCATTTCCATTTGCCAGGCAGCTCTGGGTTGTTTGTTTTGATTTAATTGAATAGCTAATCTAGTCTGGGCCATGGGAAGGTGGAAGTAAAGCCCTAACTAGCTGTGCATATATTAGTCTCCTGAAACTGTTGTCGTACCTTCAGTGGGACACATAAAATGTGTTTTTATGGCCACACACGTTGTACTACAAAGATGACAGATTATTAATGTGCAGCCTCTCTTGTGGTCCGTTAAATGCTGTGTGAAAGTTAAGCAGGTAGGCACGGGTAAACCTGCATGTGCAGTGCCAATATCATAAACACCTCAAAGAGAGAATCGGGTTTAGTATTCAATGGCCAATGAAAAACAAAAAAAGAATACGCTGAGGGCTGGTGCTCTGCTTTAATCCTGTTTCAGGGGTAAGAATAAAGAGAAGTGGGACACAATGCAGTCTTGAGAAAGCATCTTCATGTCAACTTCCAGATACAGAATTGTCTGAAGAACTGAAAGACAAAAATTTTTAAAGGACAGGTTTCAAGGCAATTGTAATCCTTACCACAATAAATGCTGATTTAGTACATTCATTAGGTATTACCAAGGTGATTGCTAACTTTTTTTTTTTGCAATTTTTAAAAACTTTATACTCCGGAATTAAATGACTGTCTCCCTGGAAGACAAAGGGAATATTTTCTTCTGAAGACATTCACAGCATAATACATTAAATGAATGACAGAGAGTACTGAAATTGGAAAAGGGATACTCATCCAACGTAATATTGATTTATTTTTATTTACACATTCTATAAATGTCAGACTTAGCTTAAAAAAAGGTTGGAAATAGGTCTGCATGGTGAACATGAAAATCAGGAGGCTGAAGTGTAAATTTATGCCTATCTAAACTGTTTGTGTTTGTGTGACTGCAGCCCTGCCACTCTTGCTTTGCTCTGAACTTTGAAAATAAAAAAATCTTACTGTTCCTCCTAAGATTGCAGTGACATAGGGCAAGTATTTCTTGTGGCTGTATATTCGTTGCATCTGAATAAATAACCATCTTGATTTTTCTTTATTCTTTTTTATTGTCTGACTGCTTTTCCTTTCATTGAGAGTTTAAGGTGATGACTGGATTTCTACGTAATTCCATTGTGTACACTTAAGATTCATCTTTTAATTTCAATCCAAAGAAGCCTCAGGTTTTTTTTCCTGTAAAAATGTGTACGAAGCGACAGCAGTTCTTCATGCTTCAAAAGCTGTAATTACCAATACATCTCTCCACTATTTCAGCAAGAGAAATGTCACGGTTTTGCTTTTCACTGGTGCCAGCTGCTTACCAAAGTTCAGTCAGTTTCTGTTGGATAAAAATTAAATAGACATGTTGGAATAAAGTCATACAGTGTGTTCAACACCTTGAACAGGGGCAGTGAGATTGTCAATGAGATTTTGATTTGACAAAGGACTCCTGTGTAACACAGAATCCTTGTTGAAAATGACATGTAATGGAGAGTTGTTTTGTTTGCATCAAGACATCAACAACCCAGGCTATTCTACAGTCCTATGATCAACACTGCTGAAGGAAACAGAAAATGAGGAAACATTATGTCATCCACTTTTCTTTATAAATCAATGATTTTGAGCTCCTTAAGTTATCCATTGCATATATTTACAAGCATGACTATATGAACTAAATGATCCTTAAACTTCAGTAGGGAAAAATCTAGGAAGAATGTTTATTGTCTTAAGGAACAACTCAACAGATATCCGTCTAAACTACCCCAGGCAAGCAAGACCTTGCATGCAGCCTCGTGAATCAGGATAACGTTTATTCCCACAGCCTTTGATTGTGCAAGATATTAACTCTACAGAACAAATGAAAACCTCTGATTAGAAAACGGCTGCAATAGAACTAAATTTTTACACCTTTGACTGAATAGTTGTTGGAAAGGCTTTTTCCCAGAGACTGTGCTATGTCTCAATTCCCTTCTCCCTCCACAGAGTACTTCCTTGTGTATTAAAAAAAAATCCAAATCAAACAGAGAGAGAGAATAAGCTGATAAATACACTTCTGATCCTCATATTCTGTCATAGCTAACATTTCTATTCTGTTATTATTGCCGCTATCCATGTGCGTTGTTAGATGTAGGGCATCAAGTGATAATGTCAGATATTCACAGAATCACTCACTTTTAGGCAGTGTAGTATCCTGTAAAGATGTGTATGTGGCCAAGGAGGGAATTCAGTCCACCTGTGTCAGTGTCTCTAGAAGTACATGCCAATGTGATAATCCCTTTTCCCAAGGGCTGGGGATGTCCGTACCCAACCTCGCCCACAGAAGCCTGGGAAAGCAAAAATAATGAACTCATTCCTTGTGCCTGTTTACCACAGACCACCTGAGCGTTCCTGTCTGACAGCTCCCTTGCTGTTGCACAAGTGTAGAAAATGGATGATTTCTCTGGTGTTTTTCTCATGCAGTGCATCCCCTTTGTGCTGTTGGTGGGTGTTTAGCATCAGTCCCTTCTAGAGAGGATAAATCAAACATTATGCATTGTGGAGAGTTGCTGGGATGAACCACACGTACTCACAGAGTTATTGGTGGAACTCCCTTTATTGATTATTATGGGCCTGGTTATATACATTAGTCAGCTTGTTCACGAGCCACTTAGCAACTTAGGATTGGATAATAGTTATTATCATGTGTATAATAATTAATGTGGGTTGGCTATAGCTAAACAATCATGCTTTTTCTCTACTCTTTTCTTGTGGTTACATGCTCCTGTTTTCCCATCCTGTCTTCCTATCTTGTTACTTTCCTACCAGTGACTTTGTTTCTTCTTTCTTGCTTATTCAGGATAATCAGGGTTGCTGAGGCCTGGGTTGTGCACATTCCAATGAGCAGCTCCTGTGAGAAACTGCTCTCAGTATTCATTTTCTCTGAGAAACTGTTCAACAATTATTGAAATCTGGGTTGTGCACATAGCTTAGCTCTGTATGTCCTTGCTCAGCGAGCCACTCTTCTACAGTGCATGATGAATGTTCACCACCTCGTTGATGTGTTGGCAGCACGTGTTCAGGTGCACTGCCACGAGGGCCAGGGCGTAGCAGCCAATTTTCACCGCAGATTAAATCTCCCCCTTCAAGTACTGAATGCCTTTGCAAGTTAACCAAAAGTTAAGCTCCACTAGAAACAACAAATCTTGAGGCAGAGACATTCAAAGATTTGAAATACAGGCTGCCTTATGTTTTATCACCAAAATAAGAAGCTCTGTACATTGTTGAAACAAATTGCTTATGCAGCAGCTATTTTGAACCTCACAGTTTGTGATTTAGCAAGCTCAGGCTGAAAAAAGAACTCTGTAGGTATGCTGAGGTCCTTTCCTGACTGAATTTTTTTTTTAAACAAGATCAGAAAAATTCCACCTTTCCTGTGAAATGTGTGGATTGTTGGAAAGCAGCTCTTTGAACCGGCACCCAAAATGTTCTAACTTTCATTTGATTTGTGAGCTATGACATGAGTAAGTTGGGGTCTTTTTCTTCTTTTTCTTCTTCTTTTTCTTCTTCTTTCTCTTCTTCTTTTTCTTCTTCTTTCTCTTCTTCTTTCTCTTCTTCTTTTTCTTCTTATTTCTCTTCTTCTTTCTCTTCTTCTTTTTCTTCTCCCATGTAAAATGCTCTCTAATAACTTTGCTTTGCTAGTGGTTCTTTGCATAGTTTTATCAAGTGATAAACTTTCTTTACTATGTAAGAAATAATAGAAGCCTTTTCTTCTGATAGTTCTTCCAGGAAGAGAAGCTCATCTAAGCAGTGGCCTGTGTGAGAAAAAAAAAAGAAATTACATTTCCCATATTAAAAAGCTATATCATATAAATATTTTAGTTAGGAAAAATAGGTTCATGCTTAATATTCCTCATGTGTTTAATAGTCTTGCCAGTCCTGGATGGCATTCTCTTTCTCTGACTTCACATTAAATTCCAGAATGTTAAAGAGTAACTATGTTGGAAATAATGTGGGTTAGCTTGTGACTTCTGTCACAAAAGATCCTCTCCACAGCATTGTCAATAAATTATGTCACCCATCTCAGTACACTTTCTACTTTACATCTTTCATACATCTTGTTTCTAAAAACGGCATCCCGAGCGCCTTCTTATTTACAAGACCATCTGGATGGTTGATATGTAAAAGAACTTTGAAATTTGTAAGCATGAATTAATTAAAGAAAAAGTTCTGCTTTATTGGGTGCGTGTTCCTTGCTTTTTCTTGTACCATGCTTTATGGGAACCATAGATAATACAGTTAATTTCATAGGTAAATGTAGTTTTAACTTAAAAAACTCCACCAACTTTAAATTATGGTAAATAGGGAACGAAACCTAGATGTTCATACGAGACAAAATATTTCAAAATGCTGATCCCTTGTGCGCTTCCACTGCTCATCCCATGCTGTTGCTGTCTCATGTCTCCATTAGAGATCATTTTGTGCTTTACAGATGCAAAATTCTTGTAATTGGTGGGAATTCTAAAAATGTTGATGGACTAGGAGAAGCAGAGGAAGGAGGAAACATGAAACTGGAATAAATGAGGGATGTATTTATGCTGGCTGATTTGAGTAGGAGGGACTGATAACTTTAAGGTACTGAAAGTCCTGGAGAGATAACTTCAATAGTGCTTGCATAAGGAGAGTGGAAGTAGAATAAAAATAATGAAAGTTGCAGCAGAAAAAGAGATTAGAAAAAGAGAACCCAAGAAGAGAGAGAAGTAAAAGTGCATTAGGGACATGCTGGCTGCAAAGACAGAGAAATTATTTTCCTGGGGTGAAAAAAATGAACGTATTAAAGCATATTTGTTTGAGAGGTGGAATGTAATTAGAAATCCTCTACCTTCCTTTCCAGTCTAGCCAGGAAATACCTGTGATAATCTCCAGCCAGAATATACCATTCCTGGCAGGGTTATTTCATGAGGAAGTTGACAACCTACTGCTTTTATTGCATGAGGTAAAAGTACATCTTTAATGTAACTGGTGGAGTGCTCTCTGGAGCAGCCTTGTTGATGATCTACGTGCATATAGATATGACATGATGTAATTAAACTCCTGTTATTCATAGTCTTTAAAACAGAAGATTATGCACAGGCTTCTCCTTTCCTGTTGTTTGTTCAATGTCAAATTAGCTCTCTTGTCCACATGCATTATGATACTGACTGTAATTAAATAAGCGAGTACTGCATTCCCACCAAATTGCTGTCTGCTGGGGTGCTTTGCAGCTAAATCAGGGCTGGGAACACGCCTTGGATTTAAATCAGGAGTGGTGAAGAAAGCTGTCATCTGTGGGACAGCACCACAAATGAAGAAGTTGGAAGCACAGTAAATGAGGCAAGGATTTAAAAGATTAAATGTGGCCTAGTTGTGAAATGCGGTTGGTTGGATTTTGTCCAGTGGTGGCTGAGACTGGCATACGACAGCATGCCAAGCTCAGCCTTTTATGCTAAATGTAGGTACTCAGACTTTCAAAGCCAGGCTACACAACAATTTGGATTCAAAACAAAGAACTCTGAATTAATTCAAATTTCTTCCTTATTACTTTTATCACTCCGCAGTATGAAACCCTCAGTTTTCACAGTTAGCCATGCTGCGGTCTTTCCTTCCTGCATATTTATTTTGTGGCTCTTCAGATCCATTCTGGACTTGCAGTTATAGTTGCAATTAGAGTTGCAGTTAAAACTGTACTGAGACAAATTACAGTTGCAGTTAAAACTGTACTGAGACAAATTACAGTTGCAATAAAAGAACAGGTATGCTTCAAACTGGTTTGTCTTGATAAAATTAGATCTTATTAAAATGTGATTAGATGTTTCAAATTTACGGTTTCTATTTTAATCTTTCTTAATGCATCCATCTGTCAAATACAGAGGAAAAAATGAAATGTACAACACACTGGTAGCTGAAGCAAGGTTATAAGTCCAAAACCCTCAAAGAAACTAATCATTCTTTCTTGAATGCCACGTTTGGGTGGTGTAAGGTCATAAACGTGTGAGGTCACAGATGAGACTAAAGCCAAAAATACCAGGTGCAGAATCATGATCCTTTCCAGGGGGTCACAGGATAATTGAGGTTGGAAGGGTCCTCTGCTCTACTGCTAAAATGCTGAAGCGTTTCCTCACAGCCATTCTGAATCTCTCTCGTTTCGAGTCGTGCCCGGGATCTGTTGTCATCCTGTGGATACTGAAATACTGTTAGCAGGGAAATTTTCTCTTCTTGCATTCATTCTGTGAGAACTTTTCCTTTGCTGTGTAAGCTATGTAAA
Source organism: Callaeas wilsoni (assembly GCA_013398955.1). NCBI lineage: Eukaryota > Metazoa > Chordata > Aves > Passeriformes > Callaeidae > Callaeas > Callaeas wilsoni. The sequence continues at coordinate 58,938 of VWPU01001526.1, read as the reverse complement.
CAATAGATAGAGTTTTTGTAAATAGCATTCATATCTAGTATCTTCTAACCTTGTGTACATTATATTAAGAAAAAACATTTCTAAGTGAGTGTCTAAAACTTTAACCAATCACCCTAAGAAAAGTGTGAACACTGTTCAATCGCTTTATGGAACTAGAATATATAAATGGTATTGTAAATTTAATAAATAATTCACTCCTCACTCTGGACTCCTGCCTTGCTACGTCTCTAAACCCCTGCTTAGAAGCCCACATCATCCCACCACTTACTGCTGCGAAGAGGCTCACACTGCCACTGAGGTTCCTTTCTCTGTTATTGCCTCTTGAGATTCATTTCAGAGGTAGAAGAATTGGCCCAATTTGTAGGCACAGAACTATGTAAAGAAAATTTTGCCAGGGCTTCGCCACTCTAACAGGTGTGGGGAGAACCTGGAGCAGAATCCTACAGGTTTTTAATTGTGCTCATTGCAGTCTCAATTACTCACTTTTGTGCCAAGAGGAATAACTGCATTTTACATCAAGGGGATCAAAAAGAATCCTGGCACTTGAGTAGAGAGAGAGTTGTGCATCCTACATCTAAAATAAGAGCAAGATATTCTTTTCTGATGATCTTGTGACCTGCTCCTCATTCATTCCCACGTGTGCTGCCCGAGTTCCTGTATTGTTAATTTTAGTTCTTAGACAGGAGCTTGCCTAGCTGCATTATGCAGAAGAAAAGGGCTTTTTTCTGCTCGCATGTGAACGATCATAAGAACTCGAACAACCTGATTACCTTTTAAAAATATTTCTGCTGAGGTTTTTTTTAGCCCATCATGTTATTGATTAAATTTCTGAAATAGCCAAAGTTGATGAAATGCAGCAATTGTTAGAATGCTGCATGAAGCAGTGAAGAGGAATAGCTGTTTCTCCTGAAAAGAAAAAGTTAATGAGGATGTCAGTTAATTGTATAAATTCAGTGGTTTTGAAATCTTACCCTGTGAGTGTTTGTAATGACAAATCTTAGAGTAAAACAATAAACTTGTTTGTTCCTGTGAGGAGGGGGAGACTCACTCCTCTTTCCTCAGCCTAGAACTTTATCTTTTCAGTCAGATCAGTTTGCTACATGGATTTTCAACAATGCAGAAGTGCTTTTGCAGAATTAACTTTGTCTGCAGAAATTTTTCTTACTGTGCTTTGTGGTTTTTTCGCTGGTTGGTTGTTGCTTATAAATATATATCTGGGTGAAGGAGACTTTTCCCTTTTCTTCTTCTCCTTGCTTTCCTTCCCTACTGTTTCCTGTGGTTGCTTGAGGTTTTCTGAGGACAGAGGATCTCATTCAGAGTCCTCTGATGTGAGGAGAAGAGCCCTTTCATACGAAGATGTATTGCAGCTGGACTCAAAATCTTAAATAAGTTGACACATGAAAAAAACAACAACTGGAAAAATAAGAATCATTTACTGGCTTGAAGACTTTATAATGCAAATAGCCAATAAAAGAAAAGGGGTAGAAAGTGTTATACTGCCTGCAGTTCATAGATTGAGGCCTAGGGGGAAAGTAATGCCTTTATACATGATAGAGTTTATTTTTAGTTTAGTTTTGGGAGTTTTGGCTGAACTTGGGCTTAAATTTGCCTGAGTGCCTGTAGCTTCTCTGCTGGTTTTATGCTGTCTCTCACTCAGGTGAGCATCATCAGTGTGTCACTTCAACAGCAAAGCTGGGTTTATACTGTCCTTGACTATCGGTTTATCTACCCTTTATATACACTTATATATAATTTATAACCATTTCTACTCATTTATATACAATATTGCTGGCCCCCTCTCCCCCTGCATTCAGCTGTGCAATGCTCCAGCACAGTCCTGTGCTCCCAGGAAATCCCCCTCTCTGCCCTTCCTAACGACAGGAATGATATGGGGAAGGAAGCTCACCATGCTGACTTATTTCCTGGAAAAAAAAACCTGCTGGATTTTATGGAAGTGGACTATGTCAAAGGTTTCTTTCTGACTTCTAATTTTTGCTGGAATTCAGCAGGGGAGGATCAATTGTCCAAAATTGGATTTCTGCTCTGTCTAATGAGAATTTGGATGTAAATATTAAAGTAGCTCCAGGTTTGATTCTCACAAATATCAACAGCCCACACAGGCTTGTTCTGGAAGAAATTTGGTTGTTTTCTTTTTTTTTGTTTTCAGAATTTCAACTCATTTACTATTTGGTATGATGATATTTTGATAGTTCACATATTTTAATTCTCTCTTCTTGTCACTTGCCCTAAAAACTGAGCTTCAATTTAGAAAGTGTGTTAATACAATGGGTTGGAAAATCGTGTCGTATAAAAGTCTAATGAAACAAATAATTTATTGCTGCTTGGATTTTCCAAAGAGATGTTTATTTAAAACCAAAACCTGATGTGGAACCAAGTGAGCTGGTGCTGAAGGGAACAGCAGCATACAGGATTTGCTTTTTGAATTTTTAAGTTCACAAACTGTGTTGCTGCTGAAAATAAGAAGAGGCCAGATTAAAACACAAATACATTAAAAGTTAGTACACTGATAAATAGGGAGGAATTGTACCCTTATTAATATCTTAATCTTAACTAATAAATACATCAGAAAAATAATTAAGATATTAATTTGCATCTATCAACTGGATTGATAAAAGTTTGTTGCTCAAGGATAATTTTCAGAAAATATTTTAAAAACTCACAAATCAACTAAGCAGCATTTAATTTTGAGAAACCTTGTGTTTTATTGCCAGAATGTCAGCTATTCAGATGAATTATTTCTATTCTCTTGCAGACAGCTACAATACTCTATTATGATCAGAATTTTTTTTTCTGAGATGATGCTTTCCAAACATTCTGTTCTTTAATTTATTCTGCTCCAGCTGAAGCCAAGTTTATGTGGCAGATGCATTGTTGGAGCTAGGCACATCCTCTGCAGTTTTATGCCTAATTTTTACCATTCTAAAACAAAAATCACCTGTGCAGAGCACGGTCCCAGTTTTTACTTTCTTCTGGTATGACTGAACTGATGGTGAGAAGTTTTCCCTTCTCTCTGCTGTTTATTGGTGAAGAACAAGATATAACTTGGTTTTTATAGGGCTTATGTAATGAGCTAAATAGTGTGACACAAAATACAAATTTATACTGGAAAGCAGATTTTTTTTTGTCTTCTATTTCTTTTTTTGAATTCTTTGTCACTATTCTCTACCCCTTCTCCCTTTGTCTCTGCTAGGGAGTAAGACACTTGTTGAATGTTGTGTAAAAGCAAAATTATTAATTAAAGAACAGTTGTCAGTGACATCTATACCAGGACACACTTTAAAAGATTCAAACGCTACGTTGCAGAAAATTTTCACGAAAATTTTTTAAAATTAAAATGCTAGGAAAGTTTGCTTTCTATTATTGTGAAACTAGAAGCTTATTTGAGGAGGTGACAAGGGAATAAGATGCTGGAATTGGAAGATTTCTCAGCGTCTTATGGAAAAATGGCACCTAACATATCTCATTCCACTACTTTTGTGAAGTTCTTCCATAATTAATTCTGTCCATCTGCTTCTCTTATTGCACTGCAGGTTGTGGCAGAATTTTCTGAATTCCAATACAGCAAAACCACTAACTCCTAATATTTTGATGAATGTGCAACTGCCCTTTCCTGGAACATCTCAGTTGCTGCTGCGTAAAACTTTGGGAGAAAGAAAGTTCCTGCATGGACCTGGCTCTCTGCAGCAGACCACATTCAATCTCTCAATCTCAAGAGGACTCTTTGCCCTTTTTGTGCAGGGGAATCACATCATGAGTGTGCAGGCTCAGGTTTTAGTGCTCCCTTCAGATAATGCTTCTTGGCTGGAAGGGCTGGCAAACACGGGCTCTTCAGCAGCCACAGAAAGGCAGGAAGGACTCTAAAGCTGATACACAGCCACAGAAAGGACTCTAAAGCTGATACACAGCAGCAGAAAGGACTCTAAAGCTGATACACAGAAGCCTTTTTCTTTCCAATCCTTCCTCGTTTGTGCTTGACAGGAATGAGTCTCGCCCCTCCTAACTGGGGAGTTGCCGTGTCAGACAGAAAGAGTTAGAGGTCACCTCTTATCATTCTTGGCCATCAATTGAAAGTTTGCAGAGGGCTGCTGGCAGCATCTTTTTCTTTCTTCTTTATTGCTGAAAATGTCAGAAATGGATCACCACAAAGCCTCCTGGTATATCAAGGGAGGAACAATGTCACCAAGTGCTGATTCTGTTGCTCCTGACATATGTCTGTCATCCCCATTCAAACTTTACTGCTGAAAGAAGGTGGGAGGAGAAATTGCTGCAAATATCTGTAATTTACTACTGTAGTTTGTGAAATTACTACTGTAGTTTTTGAAAAAGGAATCTTTAGAAAAAAATTTATTTTATGTATTTTTTTAGCGCAGTACCTCCCTCATACCTCAGTCACCAGCAGACCCTGGTGCCGTGCAGGATACTTAGTTCTAGAATGTGGGTTCAAAATGCTGAATAAAACAGGACTATTCAGACTCTTTAGTTTCAAGTGTCAGTTGCTTTTCTCACACATCAGTTCACAACAGCCATCCCTTAGTCCAAAACCACATTTCTTCCATCCGGATGTGAAGTGAGCAGGAGTTTTGCTTTGGGGCATTTTTCTGCCACGAGATGTAATTCAGGAGCAGAGTTTCTTTTGAGCACTGACAAAACCAGATTGTTGTCTCAGTAAAGTAATGGTTTCCTTGAGATTTACGCATAATCCCAGACTGGCTTTGTCGGGCATTTATGTTGTGTCACCACAGTCCCGAGAACCTTACAACGTGAAGCATCCGAAGGATTTATCCTGTGCCTGGTGCTGGGATGCCTTAGCCTGGGAAGCCCTGAGCAGGGGCCGGGGGCACAGAAAGGGCACCTGTTTTGTCATTCATGTTGGTTTTAAACAAGCCAGGAGCAGTGCTGTAGTGGTTCTTCAGCTGCTTTTGTATATGAGGCGTTTGTTGGAGCCAAATGCTGTTAGAAAGCTCCATTGCTTTGGCTGAAGTTAATTTTACAACTTTGTGCAAAACAACCTACTGATAAAGGACATCTCCCTGCTTCTCTTTTGATAATAAGTGCCCAAAGCCCACAACTGTTTTTAGAAAAATCATTAAGTTTAGTCTTGTAGCCTTATTAAACGAATATTTGTCTTTATAGCAAACTTTTCCTTTGGGTTCAAGGGGAAAGAAATTAGCAGTGTGTACAAAGAGTGGTGGTCTTGTTTGGAGAGCGTCCAAAGCCCTCTAACTCTCATGTTTCAGTTGAGAAAAATTGAATTCAGCGTTGTGCGGGTTTGGACACAAATCCAGGAGGAAACAACCCGAGAGAGGCGTCTCTCTCTCTCTCTCTCCTGCCTGCCAGGCAAGCAGGCCCCGGCAGCACCTCCCCCACGGGTTCGGGAAAATATTTTCTCGAGTGAAAGTGAAAAAAACTATTTATTTAACAAACAGAGTCCCCCGCTGTCACGGGGAAAAAAGGATATTGAAACTCCCTCCCCTGTCCCCTAAAAGAGGACTATGGATTTTAGAGTTCTTTCTGTAGGTAAAACCTGCAGTCCTGAGCTGGGCCGGGCCAGGCAGGGTCCGACGATCCCCCTTGGAGGGTCCCGCCGAGCAGGGCCGGAGATCGGAGCGGGTCTGGGATGAAAAGCAAGCCAAAAACAGTCCAAAAAGGAGCAGAAGCCGCTGAGGCAGATCACAGTCCCTTCTCCACTGAAAGCCGAAGAGACTAGCGAGCAAAAGTCCTCTAACCAACAAATGTTGTCAGAATCAGGAGAGAAAAGAATGCAAACATTCTAGCTGCAAGGTCAAGCTGGCTGCTTTGGAGAGTTCTCTCGGCTTCGCTCTCCCCCCTTTGCAATTTAAAGGTTCACTAGAGATCAAGCAGGCGATGGGGTATACAGTATGGTCATAGAATCACCCCAAGACAAGCGTTTCCATGGATGTTTCCATGGATGGAGTCTCAGTCTTCATCCAAGACTTTCACACAGTCGGTATCGGTCCTGCCGAAGCCGTGGACGGTGACATTCCGTGAAAGTCTTGCTCTCACTGGGCACAGCCCCGCCGGGTGCTCCGCAGCACTTGAAAGAATCTGGGCTGCTCCCGAGCTCGGTCCGAGCGGGGCTGCACAGGGTGTTACAGACCGGGCTCTGCAGTCACTGCGGCTGTGAGTTCGCCCCATTCCCGCATCCCAGTGAAGCTCCCGCAGAGCGAGGGCGATGAGGTGTGAGTTGCTCTTCTGAAAGGAGGATTAGCAGTGTTTTTCTTAGGAAACTCCTCTGTCTGCTGTGACAACCACAGAGATAAATCCTTGGGATGCCTTTTCTATCAAGAATCACTGTTCAAAAATCTGTGGCTTTTCACTGAGAATAAAGTTTGTTTATGCAGGTAAAGATTCAGAATATCAACTATGACTGTCAGCTTTACAGATCACCTAACCCCAGAAAAATGCTTATTTAACTGCATGCATGGAGATTTCTGGTCAACAGGATAAGAAAAATAATGCTTATTTATTTATTTATTTTTATGCTTTTAAATCACTCTTGACACTGGAACTGAAAACTAGGAATTCAGACCCCACTGTGCTGGTGATTCCAGCTGTGGCCTTGGCGAAACCCTTCAGCCCGTGTTTGTAAAACACCCCTGTTTATCTAGCTCTAATCTTGTGTGTCATGTCTTTTATAAATAAGAAAAAGATTGAACTCCTCTTTGTGCTTTGAAAAACAGATCTTCCTTGAGACTCCTAGAACATTTTGAACCTGAGGAGAGTGCTGTAATTGCTAATTACTGCTGTATGTTAGCAGTGCTAATAAACATGCTTCTCAAGCTTATTACTGCTACTCAGAAGAGCTCCAGGCCAGTAATAATATATCTAAGAATTTAAATAGACTGCTAATGTGTTTATACAGCAAAGGTACTCTGGAAATGCAACAGCAACTTGCCACCATTTCACATTATACACAAGAGCACAGGAAATTTAATCAAAAGAGCAAAATGTCAACAGAACAGCTTACAAGTTTTAAGGTATTCACGCTTTTCAAGCACGGAAAGTTTTCAACAGCAGTAGTCTCTCACACAAAGATTTATTCCCTCAGAAGACTTTTTTCATGGCTCATAAAGAGTGATGGATGAAGTTAATTTTTAGTTTAATCTCTTTCTTTTCAGTTCAGTAATTTCTTTGATACTTGCAAAAAATTAGTGAGAATATGGAACCACTCACCAGTCATTAGTGATTGTGTGTTACAGACTGTGCTCAGGCCACAACATGTTGCCTGACATTTTTGGTGAGTGGGAAGAAAGTTTTCCTTTCAGTAATTTTTTTTTTTAAAGCAGCATTTTTACATTTATCGTGCACAACATATAAAGAATTTTTTTAAGTGTGGCAAAGAAAGAATTGAACTGTGTGTCTAAATTTTTGTTTTACTTGGGTTTTATGTTCTAAAAACTCCGTATTATGCCATCTTTGTTTGGCACATTGCTCTTAAACTATGCTGCTATACTTCTTGGAACAGCACAAAATGTTGCCTTCTCCCTCAAGTCATGTTTTTTCTGGACAATATTGCATAGGATCAGGGCCACACTGATATTCCATTCAGATTTTCCATCCTGCTTCTATGGCTGCTTTACGTTGGTTTAAGAACTAAAATCAACCCTCTTGGTCTTTTAATACATTTCAGAAATGTTTTTGACTTCAAGGTTTGCAGTTAGTAGAGTTCATTGTATTTAGAACTTCCCAGCTCTTCTTTTTGAAAGAATCAGCTATTTTAATTAGTTTTCTTATCAGAATCGAGAAAAACAATGGAGAAAAAGAGAAAACAGCTATATGCATATGAGGTAATTTTTATTCTTTTGAAGCCCCACATTGAAAACTAGCCCCTCAAAAATCAACTTGGAAGAAACAAAGCAGGAAATTACTTTTGGGAAAAGGCAGTGGAATGTCAGACTCAGCTTTGGCTATGGAATGGGTGCACTGCTTCCTTTAGACCATTGAGGAGGCTGTGTTAAAATCACCCACAGACCTTGACAAAAAGATCTTTCCCGTGACTGTGGGCTCAAGCGTGTTGTTATTGCTGATGTCTCTCTCCAGCTTTTGTCCCTACCCTCTTCTCTTTAGGACAGCTTTCTGGCAAGGGACAAAAAGGCCTAACATTTGGGGCTGAAGAGCCCCCAACATGCAGGCACTGGGGTTGCCTGGCTCAGTCTGAGAGATGAGTTATCCTGCCCTTTCCCTCAGCAGCTGTTCCCACTTCCTGGCCAAGATGACTCCTCCTAACTTCTGCAGAGCAGCATCAAAATGTTTTCCAGAAATTATGTCGTACTTGCAGTGCTGTACTTGCATGTGGTGAAGGAGCCCGTGGCAACGGTTCATTTGCTTTAGGCTTGTGTTGCACTTAAGGAAAGAAACAAGGAAACTATAATTTTTAAGTTCAGGAAAAGCACTGAGTTAGAGCGATGCAATTAAAATCCATAGAACATTATAAATAAGGTGCATTTGTAACAGCAGAAATATGCAGGATATTTAAAGTATTTTTCTAAGAGATACAGTTACTGCAACACCTGCGGTGCTGTAGCATCATTAATTTACTTTTTAATATATGAAATTCTTCTTTTCCCTAGGCTTAGGGCCATTCTATTTATTTTTTCTAACCATGGCTAGCAGTATCAATAGAAAATATATCTAAAAAGAGTACTTTTACTTTTTTCCTTACCTTTCTGGTTTTTTTATTGTTGATGTTTTAGTTTTTTCCCTCTTGGTTGCGGTTCTTTGCAGAGAGGACCTGCGGTGTGTCAGAAAATCACAGTCCAGGGCCCCATCAGTGCAGTGGATCCCCTGATCAAATGCCATTTTTCTGTAGGAGTTTTAGCAGCTGCTTTTCCTGTTTGGAGCCCTTATTTCAATCACATCAAGTGCTTCAAATAATGGGCACTCCTGGACCTGACCATGCACAGCTGCACGTATTGAAAATAAAAGTTAGTTAAATTTTCTAATTATTCTTTCTATGGAATTATTGAATTGCTCTTCTAACTATTAAACTATTTAGTGAATGATTCCAGGTACTGACTTCTAGTTATTGAGTTATTCAAACTATCCTAGGTAGTACTATTCTAGTTATTCTTACAAAATTACTTACATGAAGTCAGAGGTCTGTCTGAGGTATAATATAATGTTCATTTTACTAATTTCTTCACTTATAGCTCAAAAGGAACGTAATAAATGGGAGAAATGACTTGAAATTAAGATGAAATTCTGTAAAGGTTGATGCAAAATGCTGCACTTAGGAAACCAAATAGGTAGTGATAGATGGCTAAACACCAACTTGTCACAAAAAAGGATGGCACATTTCTGCCGCTTGTGCAAAACTCTCTGAGTTTAGAAGGAGTTGGAGAGTTATGCCAGGTATCTTCATCTGGGTGAGGTGACAGCAGGAGGTGTAAAATTGTTTTTTATTCTCTTAAATTGACTTTCTAGTTCGGTATTGCCTGGAATCAACTTTTGATGCCTCTTTCCTAACACACAGAGCAATATATAGAAATAACCTTGTCTGCGCATCATCAAAGTTCAAAGCCCTGCTGCTGATCCTTTTTCTCTGGCAGTATTCTCTCAGGGAAGATGGTTGTACACATCCTCTTCTAATCTCCTGGAGTTTTTTTAATTGCCCTGGCATTCTAGCCCCCTGTCAAAACAGGTAGGAGGAACTTTTGCCCTGTAACCTTATCTTTATATGAGTGTTTTTAATGTGGTTTAGGGATATAAATGAAAAAGTCTCTTCACAGCCTAGAACAAAAACGATCACCTGCGATAATTTAGCTGATGTTCAGATCTGAACATCTTTGAAACACAGCCACTGAATCATTCAATAATTTCCCCGTTTTCTCATAAGAGGTCTTAAAAGATCAGGAGACAGCCTAAAGATCACTGACACCAGCCTTGTAAGATGATGTTTTTATTGACGAGAACATTTCATATTTTTTTCATCTTATACTGTAAAAAGAGGTAAGATTTCTCTGACCATAATATTCAAGGAAGCAAGGAATGGTTCAGGTTGCATTTCACGGAATCATAAAATGGCCTGAGTTGGAAGTGACCTTAAAGATCATGTAGTTGCAAACTCCCTGCTTTGGGGAGAGACACCTGTCTCTAGAACAGGCTGCTCGGAGCCCCATCCAACCTGGCCTTGAACATTTTCACGCACAGGTTTTCCACACCTTCTCCTGGCTGTGTTCCAATGTCTGCTCACATTCACATGAAGAATTTCTTCCTAATATCTAATCTAAATGTACCTTCTCTTCAAAGTCATTCCCCCTTGTCCTATCACTGCACGCCTTTGTAAAAACCTTCTTTTAGGCCCCCCTTAGGTGCTGGAAGGCCACAATGAGATCTCCCTGGAGCTTTCTCTGCTCCAGGCTGGACAAGCCCATTTTTCTCAGCCTGTCTCCACAGGCGAGGTGCTCCAGCTCCCTGATCACTGTGGCCTTGCTCCAAGAGGTTGACATTCTGGTTTTGCTGGTGACCCCAGAGCCGGATGCAGTGCTGCAGGCGGAGTCTCAGCAGAGCAGAGCAGAGGGGCAGGATGCCCTCCCTTGCCCCGCTGCCCACGGTGCTTTGGATGCAGCCCAGCACACATTTGGCTTTCTGGGCTGTGAGTGCACGTGGCTGGGTCATGTTGAGCTTCCCATCAACCAACACCCCTGAGCCCTTCTCCTCGGGGCTGTTCTCAGTCCATCCTGAGCCCAGCCTGTTTGTGCTGGGCATTGCCCCAGCGCAGCTGCAGGACCTTGCTCGCGGCCCTGCTGGACTCCATGAGGTTCTCCCAAGCCTCTCCAGCCCGTCAGTGGCCCTCTGGATGGATCCCTTCCCTCCAGAGTGCACACAGAGCGTGGTGGTGGCAGGCTTGCTGAGGGTGCCCTCCATCCCGCTGTGCACATGGACAACAGAGATGTGAAACAGAGACAGTTCAAATATCACCCCCCGAGGAGCACTGCTTTTAACTGGTCTCCACTTGGACATCCAGCTGTTGACCACAACTCCTTGTGTGTGAGCATCCAGCCAGTTCCTTATCCACCAAGCAGATAAACTGTTGAAGTGGAATTGATCCATTATTTGTAAAAAATTTACTTTAATTTAAGAGAGATGCTGCTGATTTCGTCAGATGTCTGGATCAAAGGGAGTCAGCATAAGCTTTTGGAATTTGTGTGGCTCCAAGAGCTTTATTTTATCATCAGGGTGCAGCATGCACACTGTGGGGAAGTATTTCTTACAGAGCCTTCTGCTGGAGTGCTAGCTTGGCCCTACACTGTGAGGATTTTTTCATCTTTTTCTTTCTTTCACACAACTGCTCTGCCCCCCTTCTCTTTTACTGTTTCCTCCTCTTCCAGGCTGAACTTCTAGTCTGGAGAGTGCAAACACATTTCTCTGCACTGTGAATGCTCTAATTAGCAAAAATTCTCTGGAATTTGAAAAGACAAGGAGAGGTCTCTTTCAGCAAGTGGATTATTGTTTATGAGAAAAGGAAACAAACCCAAGAATTAAAATTAAAATCAGTGGTGTCTGAGGAAGCAGGACATTTTCCAAGGCCTTGGCATTTGATAATTACCCTGACATGATTTTTCTATTATAAGGGCTCCCTAAGAAGGCTGATGTAAGAGAACTAATGGAGGGTAAAGAAGTAGAAACCCTTTAGCAATGGCTCTATATGGATTTATGTAACAAATCTCGTTTCAGATTAACTAATTGTTTCTCAGCTCATAGTTTTCAGCTACACCAGTAGAAAAGGATTTTTCTTCCAGCCTCATTAAAACCATATGTCTGCCAAATTGGCAATTACAATGCTATTTAGCTGACAATCTCTTGCATTTAGTGACATTCCTTTTATGAGGCCTTGTGTATGAGATATGTATTTGGTAATGTAACAGGCTACCACTAGTGATTGTCCCTTTTTGTTTGTCTCAGCTCATCCTTTGAAGTTGATAGCCTGAGGAAATAAAAGCAAAATATATTTAGATGTGCAGCCTGGCTCAACTTTAAGCTGGATAAAAAGGCCATTTGCTCTTCTGCGTGGTGGCACATAGAAACAGCTGCATAGGGTGACAACATTGATGGCACTGCACTTACTGCTGTCACTTCTCCCAACAGATCTCAAACTGGAAATGATCGTGGGGCTTCTTCCTAACACAGTGAAAGGAAAAGAATCCCTTAGTAAATCAGCGGTGTCAATGAAAGCAAAAAAGCATTTAGATAGTTTTGAACGAAGTGAACAAGTCAGTGCTCACAAAGTGCCTTGCATAGGCAGAACTTTCTTCCTGGTAACTCTTACCTGATGGTGAGTGAGAGCCACCATTTGGGTGTTACCTCAAACATCCTTTATTTCATCTTCGGCTTGTGTGTTTCAAAGATCTGCCAGCTAACCTGGGAAATTAATGCCTAATTTAGCATCATTGCAAGAACAGTCTTGGTTCAGTGGCATGAAAATAATCAATTACATTATCCGGTGTAATCAATTACATTATCTCAAGTGTAAGTTGAAAAAAAAAGTCATTATTCAAAACGATATGTAAGTGGTAAATGCTTTTTGTAAATCAGAACAACTTTTGGATGCATCCACACACTGAATCTTTTTCAAGTCTGTTTTTCTAGCCGCTTGTACTGTGTTTTGGTGGGTAAATATGTGTACAAAACCACTGACAACTAGTGATGAAGGAAGGACACATCTGTTTATGGGGACTTAAACCATCTTTGTGTTGTGCCGGTTTCTGATCTGCACGTGATCAGAACAGCACTGTCTCATAAAAATATACGACATTAAAGGTGTGTTATAGGCACTCTTGAGATATATATCTTGAGAGTATTTTTGGCTAAGCAGTCTTTGTTTCATGACCCCCAGTAATAGATTACACAAGTCAGTTTTGAGTAGAAACTTAGGCACAACAGCCTTTGAGGAAATGCAGAGTAAAATGACAAGCTAGAAATTCATTATGTAGTTTTGGGTTATTAGATTCAAGCTCAGTAGCTTTTATAGATTTATGGATGCCACTGTAGATTTATAGCATGGAAAGATGATAACGAGGTCCAGAAATCTGATATTCTCTGGAGGTTTCAATATCTCAGAGGGATTAGCTGTGAGCTCTGATTTGAAATAGTGGAATAAATTAGATACATAATTTTTGCTTATCATTCTGCGTTGTTTTATGAAGTGCTACTTGTACAGAAGATACTTGACCTGGATAATGTATGTTGCACAACTCACGTATCCACTGCTGATATATATATATATATATGTATATGTATATTTTATTTTCTATATATATAGTATTTGTACAGACACTGACACAGAACACAAACTGACTGTCCTGATAATAGTAAGGATAAAGCCTACAGTGTTATTAATGAGTTTTTCTTTGAGATGATCCTTAGTTCTGAGTTGTGTTTGCATAGGAAGTTAATTTTTTTATACTGGAGGATAAGACACATGGCAGTAATGTTGCTTCTATGTCTTCCCAAAGTGCTAAACATCTTAATTGTTTTTAATGAAATTAGGAAAGAAGTTTTGCATTAGAATACTAAATCCCAAGACAGCAGATGCTATCATTTATTAGCTAATTATTTCCTATTGATTTCCTAGGATGACAGGTTTTTTAAAAGGCTGCTCCTAATCTCATTTCTGTCTGTCATCATTTGTGACTTGTGTTGACAGCTCCTTTTAAAGAGTAAAACAGGTTCTTTTTTGAAATCTGCTCTTTCATACTGAACTCCTCTGCCGGAGCCCTGTCACTCTCCCACTGAGGTAGTTGTTGACATTTACCAAAGCACAACAATGTTTAATTTAATATTTTTGCGCTTTAATGTTGTATTCCCAAGACAAAAGTTTGCCATTTCTCTCTCCTGATGTGGCTAATGACAGCTAACTTCAGAAACTCCTTCCACTCTTCAGTGTTTGGGCTAATTGGGGTTATGTTATTTTAGGGCCTGTGTTCGAGGCCCCTATTGGTGAAGCATTATGTTGTGAGTAAACCCTCTGAGATAAGTGAGACTGGGTGAACACCACGAGATGATGTGGGACATGCAAGGGAGAGCTGTAGCATGGAAAAGGCAGGATTTGGTCCTTGAAGTCTGTAACTCTACCACAAAGGGAAAAAAAATCTATTATAAAATCTCTCTAACTCGCAGGAAAGTCTGGAAACACCCAGAGAAACTTTGATTTCTTCTTTCTGCCTTCATTCTCCTCTATTCGTCCTGTAGGGGATGCAAAGAAAACCTTAGGAACGAATTTATACATCAGCTGAATAATTTGGGGTCCGGCGGCCGCAAAAAGACAGGATTTGAACCACAAATGGGAATGCAAAGAGATGCATAAGCACCTGACAAAAGCATCAGTTCAAAAGTGACAGGACACGTGCATCTGCCAGATAAACAGGGAAGGAGCTGGCATTACACTCCTCAAAACTCAAATGCCTGGAATAGAGTGGAGACAACCACAGTGGATGAAGAGAAGGAACTTTGTAGTGAGGAAAGACTAAAATTGGGGAAAAGGCTGGGACAGCTATGGAAAAAAACCCATTGAACAGAGTGGCTTGGAGACGTGGTCGCTGTGTTGGTGGTTTCCAAATGGGAATTCATAACGTGCTATCAAGAAACAAAGAAAAATAAAGGAGAAAAGAATCATGGGAATGCTTCTGGGAAAAAGAGAGTGGAAGTGTCTCTAAGTGTTTTGTCCATCCGTGTTGTGTGTCATCCCATCCCCGGTCAATAGTGCTGCTAATAAAATAATTCAAGTAGTAATATTTTACTTTTTGGAAGTAATAAAGATGTCAAGAAATGGGTGTAAATTTTAGCAACTTCTAGTGAAAGAAACCTATCGGTACTGAAAAACATTGGAGAGCTCCCAGTTGGTAGGGAATGTTGTTTCTCTGTGGTGAGGCTTCAAGGATCCTGATGGTAACACCGTTTAATTTGGGCAATTAAAACTGGAGCCAGTAGTAAAGCAATGAAGTAGGACCAAGTAGAAAATGTTTTCTTAGCATAAACCTGTGGGGCTATTTTGTAAGAAATAGCCGTGCCCGATTGTATTAAAAAGGAAAGGAAAAAAAGACAAACCAACACTATGTTTATTAATATATTGGTGGATATTTTAATTAGATTTCATAATTAAAAATGCAATTTTTCAACATCCTCCACCGTTAAAAAAAACCTTTTACTTAGGATTGAAGGAATTAACTTTGTACCTTGAGAGATCAAATTATTCTTTGTGCTTCTGGGAGGGAAGGATGATTTAAGATTTTTAGAGACAGCACAGTAGGGAACCACATTCTGACTCAATGAGCCACCACAAGTTAATCAGAACTTTTTATTCTGTATTGTTTTCTCTTGCCCTTGCAAGTCTCATGCTGTTCTTGAAATGCCTGGGAATTAAAAGAACCAATTCTCTGTCAGTATTCGGAAAAGAAAAAAAGATGGTATTTCACAGTGAGAAGAGTGTATATATCCTTCTTTTAAAACTTTTTATATTTTTTTTCAGTCTTTTTTTTTTTAATGTAACTGTTAGAACCCCCAGGAAAGAGAAATGCTCCTTGTGGAAATAAATGTCTTCCTGTTCCCTGCAGAGAAAATTATTAAGAACAAATTTACTCACAAAGTAATAAAATAAATAAAAAAGAAATTGCCTTGAGCAAAAAGTGCTATTAGTTCTGAGTAGCTTCTGGCAGAAAGCTGAAATAAACATTCTTAATGCTTAAGAATGGCTTGGACCTGAGCTATTGCTCCTGCTTTTAAAGGCTCAGAAATACAGTAGGAACAGTTACAGCTCTGGATATGAGTTCTGGATACCTCCAGCTGTTTGGAGGTGCTCACTACTGGAAGTTTTGTCTCATTTTTTCTCCATTATTCTTGACTTTCCACACTAATCCCCTCCCTCCCCCCAGCTCAGGCTGATGTAAAGAAGAGAGACAGTTCTCATGGTACTTTTACATGGACTTAGAATAAAAAACAAGAGTTGGAGAAGCTCAGGAAACCCCATTTTTCCATTCCTTGCAGCATCCAGCAACATTTTGTACATTTGATAACAGCTGTGAAGCTCCTGAACCCCTGTGACCACCCACCCTTAAGGGGAAGGAAACACCTAAGATTCAGAAATGCTCATGGTTGAAATGGCAAAAGTCAGAGGGGCCACAAACAATCAGAAAATTTTAGTAATAAATCACCTCCTTGGTATGGCCATTGGTGTATTAGTCCCTGGCTGCTGTGCGAGTACACAGCACTGGGTTTTGGATTAATGGTAAAAGGAGAGACAAAAAGGAAGAAAGAGGAAAGGAGGGAGAAAAAGAGGAAAAGAGTGAGGAAAAGAGATGGAAGGAGAGAGGGGAAAAAAGGAAAAGAGAGAGAGGCAAAGAGAGGGGAANGGATTAATGGTAAAAGGAGAGACAAAAAGGAAGAGAGAGGAAAGGAGGGAGAAAAAGAGGAAAAGAGTGAGGAAAAGAGATGGAAGGAGAGAGGGGAAAAAAGGAAAAAGAAAGAGAGAGAGGAAAAGAGAAAGAGAGAGAGGAAAAGAGAGGAAAAGAGGAAAAGAGGAAAAGAGAGGAAAAGGGAAAAGAGAGAGGAAAAGAGAGGAAAAAAGGAAGAGAGAGGAAGAGAGGACAAGGGAAAAGAGAGAGGAAAAGAGGAAAAAAGGAAAAAAGAGAGAGGAAAAGAAAGGAAAAGGGAAAAGAGAGGAAAAAAGGAAAAGAGAGGAAAAGGGAAAAGAGAGAGGAAAAGAGAGGAAAAGAGAAAAGAGAGGAAAAAAGGAAAAGAGAGAGGAAAAGAGAGGAAAAAAGGCAAAGAGAGAGGAAAAACGGCAAAGAGAGAAAGGAAAAGAGATGAAGAGAGAGAGGAAAAGAGGAACAAAAGGAAAAGAGATAGAGGGAAAGAGGAAAAGGAGAGAAAGAGGAAAAGAAAGGGGCAAAGAGAGGGAAAGAGAGGAGCAGAGGGAAAGAGATCTCCAGCACTGGTTCCAGTGTCAGTGCAGCTGAAGGTCAGTCGTGGTTTCAGCATGGATCCAGCTGTGTTGGTCTGGCCGAGGAGATGTCCAGGTCTTGGGGGCACTGCCCAGGGGGGCACATATTTGCGGACAGGTTTTTCACTTGCTGTGCGAATTAGTTCTCATGCACAGGCCGTTCTTGCAGGCCTTTCTGGAAATGGGTCAGAGGTCTGGGGGTCTTTAGTGGCCTTAATGCACCCCTACAGTCCATGGCCACTTCTGGGCCTCGTTCCTGCACTTCTGCTGTGCTGTGCTGTGCTGTTCTCCAGGAACTACAAGGGTGTGAATAAGTTTCCAAGGCTGATGGTTTAAAAACCAGGTGCTCTTTAGACACCTGTTAGTTCTGGGAACAGTGGTTCTGAGAAGCTCAGGAGCATTTCTCAGCTCCTGGTGAGGTGGTGGTGGTGGGGATGCACCACCACAATCCACCACCATGACTAAAGTCAGCTTCTCTGGGACTCTACAAAACCCATATCCCAACTCCAATCTGTAATCAAGTAAATCATTATCTGAAGAGCTGAAATTTTTTATTCAAGTTGGGGAGAGGAGGAGATCAATTAATTTAAGACATATTATTATGTTTTCTAGAAAAATATGGATATACAATGAAAATGGTTTGTAATGTGTGTATTTGTACTTCAATAGGAGCAAGTGCAGTGACAGAACAGTGGGACTGAAACTGGGGTATTATTTTCAGGAGGCGGACGCTGAACAAGTGTAAAATAGCTTTCAGACAGTCCAACAAGTTTCTGCACAGTCTCTCCTTATGTGCTATGGCGAAATGATTGACTTTTCCCCCTCTCCCCACCCACCATCCGGCTCTCACTGTATCACATCGACTTTGGGATGCACTAAACAGATTGAACAAAGCGAGTCATTAAGTTAATCCTCCCAGGGTAGGAGTACAAGCAGCTCAATTCCTGAAACCTGACTGAGGCAAGAGGAAATAAATCAAAACAATCAAACTAATGTTTGATTCCAGAACATGTGCCCAGGGAACTATCTGCTGGTGGATATTTTTATCTTGTATTTTATATAAAGGAAATCAGGTAAGCCTGAATCTTGACTAAATAATAAAAACCATGAGAATAAAAACCACTACCTGAAAAGTGGAAAGTAGTGATAGCTGAGACATGTTTTCAGTGCCAGGCAACATTTTGAGGGGTTTGACATAGAATTATACAACCTGTCATTAAGATGATGAGGTGAAATAAGCTTTCATTAAAATTGGCACTTTAAGAAATGATACATCTTCTTCTGTTGTTTCCTATGCCAGTTAGGAAACCTGATGCCTTTGTTGTTACAGTACCTGTAAGCCTTGAAACTGTTTCAGCTGACTGCAAGCTTAAGTTCTTGAGGACTAAAAAGGGACATGCAAAAAAAATCCCAAAAGCCCCATGCAAAATAACAACCAACTGCACACAAAAATCTTGTGAGATTTCTGGCATATTTTTGTTTGTTTTGGAAATTCACCTGGTAATGCCATTCATAGACCTTTTGCAATCATTGCCAGTTCATTTTTTGTTGTTTCGTTTTTATTTTAATATTACTGTTTGTGAAAAGGATGTTCATGCACAGTACATGGAAGATCCAGGAACCCCAGATCCTCAACTCTGATTTCAATGCAGTAGAATCCTGGCATGAATGATCTTTTAAAGACTCACAAAGCAGAGGTTCCAAACTGGATGCAGTGCTTTAGGTTCCTTGGTGGTGGTGTGTGTGAGTGTTGGGTCTGTGGGTTTGCTCTGTTTTGTCAGCGCAGACGAAGAATTTTGGTGTAAATATGAAACCTTGAAGAACTGCTGGGAGGAGTGATTTCCCCACCTGCTTTGCTGCAGATGTGCTCCCAGCCATCTGAATGCTGCTTCATCACTAATTATGGGAGACCTCAGTGCCACAACCCAGGGACAGCTTGGGGCCAGCACTCGAGTTCACATTTCTAATGATCCAGCTGCCACTGCCTCCTCAGAGCTGATTTCATACTAATGTGGTAGGAAGGATCCTCACATTTGTGATCCCTGCTTGCTGAAGAGAGTGAAAATACACAATTTTGTGAGGAGGTAGAAATTATATGTGTGTGTGTATATTTTTTATAAAGCTGTGCTGGGCTCTGGTCTTTTTTCTCCTTTGAAAATCTGCACTACTCTCACTGATGTCACTCATCTTTCTACTGTTTTCCTGAGATAACAATTTGAACCTCCATAGACTTGTTTTTCACTTAGCACCACACTGGCTCTTGACAGGATTTAGTCAGGAAAAGAACTTCCCTGAAATACTGGAACTTCAGTATGCTACTGCCTCTTCTGAAACGCAGAAGATAATTATTCGTGTGTGTAGAATGTATCAAGGTATACAGACAATGGAGGAAACTTGGGAAAATGGGCTCAATCTATGTTTATTCAGCTGTGCATTTTGGAGCCAGCTGGAACGGGCTCTGCCCAAGGTGGGGCAGCTCCTGCTGCCCTCTCACAGAAGTCACCCCTGCAGCCCCCACTACCAAAGCCTTGGCACAGAAGCCCGACACACCAAGTTTCTTTGGAAATAGTGCAGCCAGTTATGCTTCTGTAGACAGAATTTGTCTCTTCCCATCAGCATCAAACTGTGACTGCTTTGTCATCACGATGACAAGAAAGGATGGGTTTGAGTCTCTGCAGAATTTGAAGACAGGTTGTCGCCAGAAACAGCGTCTCCCTTTGTATAGGACAAAATCTCAAATCGAGCACAAAAAATGAAGGGAATCACAAATATGTAACAAAGTGGGTAGCAGATTTTGAGGCAGAAGTTTTCCTTGTCTTTTTTTTTTTTGACTGAGGTAAAGAGCTTTCTATTGCAAAGAAATTCATTGTGAAATGAGCACTCCTTAAAAAACCACAAACCTTATTGCTGTGATTGGGTGTTGCTTTTCCCCTTCATTTGTTTTTTAAGATTCCAGAGGTGGGTTGTCTCTTATTGAAAAACGTTTTCTGTGCTGTTGAATTATTGGTAAGGCAGAATGAGGCTGCATCTGCATTAGAGTTGGCAAGAATTTTTTTTTTTGGTGCTGTTTTGTTGAGGTCGAGGCTTTACAGATAGCAATGACATATAATCACTTAGACACACTTTGCCCTCATGAGTGGGATGCTCACTGAGTGCTTCCTTCCTGCTGCAATTCTTTGTGGAGAAGAGGTCCACATTCTGCAGAAAAATCTATCCACTCTCTTAAGCTTGCAAAAAACCCAGAGAAAATGAACTGGTTTTGCTCCAGTAGTCCTATATGCTTTGAATAACATCTATTTTCAAGATGCCATTCGTACTAGAAGAAAATGTATAGAATCAAATTTTTCTCACAAGAAAGCGTAGATTTTGATTTTTAGAGTTTAAATAAATGATGCTACAGATTTTAGGACAGTACAAGTGTGAAAGCCTAAACGTCAGGAGAATTGCAAATGTCAGAGATGATTTTGATGCTATTTCTCCACGAGCTTTTAAATCACAGTACTGCTTAAATACAGTCCTTGAAGTTTGGGTTTGATTGAACCCAAACTGAGCTCTAAGATAACTTGATTTGCAGTCCACTTGAGAGCAAGGTATAAAAAGATCACATTTAGGCGGAGAGTTTTTTAGTCCAATTATAAAAGATGAGGATTTTATTGATAGTTCGGTAGCAGCGGAACACAGAATGGCACAATATTTAGGATTGAAACCATTGTAAGTAACCAATCTGCCAAATAATTCTTTTTTATAAGCTGAAATGTAATTTCAATTCATGCTTTTGTAAGAAGCTGAAATGTAATTTCATTTAAGTATGAGGCTAGGATTGTATTGTTTTGATTTTAATTGGACCCTGCCCTAGAAGGTTTCTTGTTGCCTGTGATTAGACTATTCCTAGATCATTTTAGAAACTGATCTGTCAGGAATCAATTTTACACTGCACTAATCAATTAATATTGAAGGTGATTTAGTAAAACCCTGTGAATAACCTTGAAGAAATTGCAGCTGAGAACTTCATAGAGAAGTATGTTTGCTATCATTATCAGCTGTTGAAAAAAGTCTGAGATTAAACAGTGTTAAGATCTAGAATAAGGAAGATGAAGAACCAGATGGTCCTTTTTTCTATAAGCTGATGGCAGGTTTGTCAACATTCCTCAGTTTGTGTATTCTGAATAGCCACTATTTATGGAAAAGATCCAAAGTTTAAAAAAAAGAAGAGGAAATTTTTCACACAAATCATTGAGCTGAGTGAAGTAATAAATTGTGTCTCTGTGTATGGTTCCATCAGTGACATACTCAGGAATGAGCTGAAAAGTTATTTCTGTAATAGAAGAATGGTAGGCTTTTCATATATTGTTTTTACTCAATATGGTGTGCATATATATGAACTTACAGATAGTATGCAATATGTAGAATTTTTATGGTATTTAACCCATCAAATAAGTATGAAGAAAAGACTGCCCAGTAAAACACTGTTAGCAGCCAAAGAGAGGTTACACCAGCAGAAATATGAATTGGGAAGGAGTGGAACATGAAGCAAACCTAGGGACAGTTGCTTAAATCACTTCTGTAGATCCTATGACATTTTATATTAACTGAGGTTTTTTAAGAACTTTTACAATCCCAAATTTTTACTTGTTCCTTTCCTTTCAAGTGCATATCATTTCCTTTTCTGTAAATTTCTTCCCAAAAAGTTGTTTCTTTTATAGTTTTTCACTTGTTTTCCTGCTTGCCCTCTTTGCACTACATCCTAGTTTCATCCTCCTCTGTATTTGCTGACCTGAAACACACAGATCCTGGAAAATACTGTGCTGCTAGACCACAACTCTGTGTGCTCACTGCCAAGCTCAAGGAAACATAGTGCTTCAAGGTCTGAAGTCCAGCTTCCTCAAGGTGCAAATCTTTATTTACAGCTGTTTATTTGTGTCATAGATGGTGTGTGTGTGTGTGTGTAATCAGGCCAGGGGAACCATAACTGGCATATTTATTCTAATCTAAAAATATGACTCCAGTTTCTCCTTGATTTACTCTGGCCTTGCTAAAGAAATTATGAGAGCACAAAAGACCATGAGTTTCTCGCTCAGGCGTGAATCCTACTCAGCATTATCTCGGAGCAGGAGTTTGCTTCGAAGGTACTGCATGTGATGTGAGGGATGTTAGCGGGGCACACAAGGGGAGCAGCCGGGTGCTGGTCCGTCTGTGCTCCCAGAACACCAGGATCCAGGCACCGCCTCACCAGCTTATCGGCTCCGCGCTCCGTCTTTCCGCAGTTGTGTGAATTTTGATGCTGGCTCCTGGCTCAGGGCTCCTCGCAGCAACACGAATTAAAATCCCGCAAATGGGAATGCGATTGGTGAGAAACGGCGGCGGCTTCAGCGGAGCCTGTCACGAACCTGGCCACCTGCTTGCCAGAGCTGTTACTCGGAGGCTCTCAGGTCTGAGGTACTCACTGTTCTGGACAGATTGTGGGGATCCAGGGCTTTCTGTGGATGCCACTTCCTCTAAACAAGTTTGTTGCAGCACTTGTCATTGATTTAAAAAGACTGATATCTGCTATGTTTCAGATGGCTCTTTCTGAGCCAAGCCCGTTGCTGTGGGGATGGAAACACCTGCCCTGCCCTGTTACTCTTCCCAGGTTTCATCTCCAGGGAAGAGCTGCCACCATCCCTTATCCTCCGATGTATTTCCAGGTGTAGCGGATCATGGCTGTGCCATGCCCAGGGCTCTGTTCCCCAGCTGCTCCCCTGCTTTTATCGTGGATGCTTTCTGTGTCTTTGGTCTCCCTTCCTCCCTTCTTTAACTGAGACACAGAATAAACAGATTAGTAAAAATTCACTAAATCCCATTTTTATCTTGACTTTGTGCAAAGTTTTGTGTAGCTTTTGGCTGAAAGTTATGTGGGTTTTGCCATTATTTTTTTTTGCTAGGTACGTTTTCACACAGAATTCATTGGGATCCTTTCAGACCTTAAACTTGGAGATTGAAACGACATCAGTCCTAAGTTTGAGAAGCACTGACTGTCTGTGTGGTCAGTGCATTTTATGCAGCTCCAAGTTTCAGCAGCTGGACTCAGCTTTGTGTATCACTAGAGAAAGAGTCGGTGAAATTTACAGCAAATGCGAGCCAGTTTAGTTCCGTAGGCAAGGAGCTTATGCTGATTTATTCTAACAGAATAGCAGGACCCAGTGTTGTTTATGGGGTATCAATAGACATAAAACACCTTATGAAAACATCGTTCAAGCTATTAGAAAAATAAAGGTTAGTTCAGACATGGGTATAAGCACAGGGTCTCCCTGAGGTCTTTCACAAAATGTTCTAGAGAAAACAGAGCGAGTTAAGGCGGGGAAAAGTAAATCTAGAAATGTGCAGGGAAAAAAATCCCTATAATATGAAGTCTGTTGCCTACAAAGGAATTTTGCCCGGGCATAGAATTCACTGATTAAGTAATATTTCACCTCCAACTTGAGGTCTCACATGGAAACTGAGAATGTCTCTTGCTGAATCTCTGCCTTGCTGTTCATGCCTTCTGTTAGGGATGAGAACTGTTGTAGGTTATTAATCATCTTAATCACATTAATCTGATTGAAAAATATACAAAGCTGGACTATATAAAAAGAAATAATTCAAATTTGGTTTCAAAAAATCTAATAAACGAAGGATAAACAGAAGGGAACTGGATTTTAAAAAAGTCTATTATGCTTTGTGCTCTGATTCTGAAGCATGAATTGCAATTCCGTAAGCAGCAGTGTGGTAGATGCATGAAGGTTTTCTTTGAAGGATAATCTATACTGGAGACTTTAATTAATAGGTGCTTGAATGAGAGAAGTTGCTTATTTGTAAAACAGGGCATGGTCAGGCTGTTAGAAGCGCAGTCTCAAGCGTTGCCCTTTGTATCCATGTGGACTGGAGGCTTTGGAAGAGTAGGTTTGTTTTCTACCTCTGCAGCAGGTGAGAGAAGACAGAACACCCATCCCTGCTCTGCTTGAGTGTGGCTGTTTTCAGCTTCAGGGAAATTATACATCTTTCCACTTTACTTCTATAAATATCAAAAGAATGTGTAGGAAGTCTGATATGATCCAGAAATATTGAAGTGGACAGGACATCTTCCTCCTTAAAAATCTCGCAGTTTAGAAAATAAAACCTATGTTTACATGCATTCTCCCCTTCTGGAAAGAGGTATCTGGGCTATATTCTGCCATGCACGCTCAATCCACCAATCCAATTGAGAGGTTTGTATCAGGAATATTTTATTTCAATACATTTTTCTGAATTGACGAACAAACAGACACATTGATTTGGCTTAAATTTTATGGTCATAGAAAACAATGTTCACATTTTTAGTCCCTAAACCTTTAAGAGCAGTTTAGCTAGTCTTTAATAATTGTTCGCCTTTAAAAAATAAAAAATTTTAAAAAGTTGTTTAAAATACTCCTTAAAACCAACTCTGCATTAAAAGTGGACCTGAATCCTTTCCTTTTCCTGCTGAAGGTGCAGCCTTTGTCCTTTGCAGCACTCTTTGGAGTGCTGTGTTGTTTCTTTAGCAGATATAAATGAAAGCGTACAATTCCATGTGGATTTCCTTTCTGCATGCTTTCCTTCAAGTCTCAGTTTAAAATCAAGCAACATAGTCTAAAAGGTAAATGGTAGGAAAAGAACTCTGGTAATTCATCAAATTCAAAGTTGAGTCTTTGCTGGTTGTTATATTTTTATGCCAGGTTTTGATCTGCGTGGTGGTGTAGTGTGATTTAACTAGATGTGTAAATGGGCAAAAGTTGGACATATTATAGGTACAAAAACTCTGCAAGTAACATCTCTTTTACAGGTGGCTTATAAAATTCACTTTCACAGGGGGCAGCAGTTCAGATATCACAGATTTCTGGGGACAAAGAATAAAAGCACCTTAACATCCTCTTTGCTGAGAGATGAGAGCTGTAAATCCACTGACCTACGCCTACCAGAGAATTGTGGGCAGAAGGCAACTCATTGGCACGCTGCAGTCATCTGCTTGCCTCCTTTCTAAGTTGCTTTGCATCCCTGGAAATGGACCACAGGAGAATTGATGTTTTCATGCCAAATGAGGATTCTCCTAATCTTGCGAGGGGTGGATAAACTTGCTTTAAGCTGATTTACGCAGGCAATATGCTCCAAACAGATGGAGAGCATCAGTGCCTTGATATAAAGTCTCCTAATGAACACTGCCAGGCAAGGAACCCCCTGGCACAAGATGCTGCAGAAGCTGTGCTTACACAAAAGTGTAAGTAAGAACAGTGAATGTTCAGTGACATCTGTATGCCGAGGCAGATTTTTCTCTCCATTATTTTCCTTGCAGCTATTGTAAAAACTGGACAGAAGGCTCGTTTTCCCCCTGTGTTTTACTGCAGAAATGCTCTTGCAAAGGTGTCGTCCTTGGTTTACCTGATTTAGAGGGGTCTAAGAAAGATGCTCTCTTTGGATTGTTCTAGATCAGGCAGATTGGCCTGTCTGCAGTTAGGAAGTGTGAGATAAGATCAGTTCAAGAGCTGTCACATTCTGATTTGATTTGATTTGATTTCTTAATATGGTTTCTGCAGTGCATACATATAACCTATCAAGTAATATAAATAGACACGCATTCCATTTTATATACAGCCAACTAATCATTTGAGACACTTGCATTTTATGCTTGATTTCAGAAGTAAACTGCTTTATTTCCTATGATAAGACAAGGACATATTGGTTAATATCATTTTTAAAGTAGCTTTCTTATCAAGAGGCAGGTAAAAGATTTTTTTAAAAATGCTAGATTAATAACACAGCATGATTAGTTATCCTGACATCACACAGTGTTTGGTGTCCTCTAAAAAGAGAAGAGTCAATTCAGTGTCTAACTGTGCTGCAACAGATGGATTAGACTTGGAGTAACATTCTCATTTTTATGCTATTTCACCTTAAGCTATTTGTGTGCAGTCTTTGGCCTTCCAAAACAATATTGTAAATGGAATCAGCATTTGTGATG
The DNA here is from genome assembly GCA_013398955.1 of Callaeas wilsoni. Taxonomy (NCBI): domain Eukaryota; kingdom Metazoa; phylum Chordata; class Aves; order Passeriformes; family Callaeidae; genus Callaeas; species Callaeas wilsoni. Next base: position 32,971 of record VWPU01001526.1, on the reverse strand, counting down.
TTGGTCATTAGCTGCAAATTATTACATTTAAAAGGCGGAAGGGGAAGAAATTCAAGGACAATGTTGGTTTCTAGATAGTTTTTCTGTGCTATTCTTGCCCAGGCTTTTGCTTTGCATCACTTAGCTCCTAGCTATTTTTGTTCCACCCTCACAGCTTTTACATGATTATACACCTTTAGTAAGTTTAAATGTTTCAAAGACCATTGCTTTTAGAGTCTCCTGGAACCTAGAACCTAAAACTGAATTTGTCACAGTGATTTTACTATTTTTTAAATTAAAGAAAACAATGACAGCATTGATCTTTTGGGGACTTTTTTTGTGTGTGTGTGTGCCTCCACGTCACATTTCCCCCTGTACTCCCCCAAGGGAGGATTAATGCAAGATGTTGAGGACACTTCTTTTTTCTGTAGCACAATAGCCTGTTGTTCACATGTAGAAGAGATGCCTGTTAATGACAAGTGGAATATTTGTTTTCCCACCAAGGCTGACACACAGTTTCAAAGGTCAAGCACTGTCTGATACTGCATTTGCTGGCTTAAACTTTTCTTTTCCCACAGTGGCTGAATTTGTGTAACTGCCCCAGCTGCTTTTCCATTTGCTGCAATGTGTCCCTAGCACTTCTCCAGCTTCTTTGCTTCGCTCAAAGCTGAACACAGCACAAGAAGCTAATTAGTCTGTCCTGATAAATAAAGCAGTGCTTTATGGGAGACTGGGGCAGACCTGGCTAAGCATGAGCAAATGCCTTGGCTGACAAGTTGATTTTTGTTCAAAGGCTTCAATTAAGTGTTTTGATCCTCGCTCTGATTAACAGATGAAAATGCAAAATGAGAGCGAGCTGGGGAGTTGCGAGTGAACATTTTTCCCCCGTCTTCCTTTAGGTCAATTATTTCCACAATCCATAAATGTTTCTAGGACGTGCTTCAATTCAAGGACTTCAAGGAAGAGAACGTCCCATGGGAGCAGCTGGGGGATGCTTACCTATACCGGGAACCGAATTCTGTGTTTTGGAGCGGCTGCCTCCACGGCAAGCTGCCTAAAGGAGATTTCTGTCCTTTCCCTGTCCCCCTCACTAAGCAGCAGGTTCTGGCTAAGCCCTTTGCACATCAGTCACATAGGGCCTTTTCCCTCTCTCCATGGCTGTGGCGGGCAGTGAGATAATGTCCTCTTGTATTCAGGCAAGACCAGACTTGGTGGAGCATAAAATCTGTTATTTCCAACCAGCTTACTTTTGATTGAAGGAACAGCTTCCAGTCTCGCAGTAAGAGGACTAACTTGTCACTCACTGGAGCAATTTACCTGTTCCAAAAGGCACAGCAATTGTTTCCGAGAATGAAAGCAGTCACTGTTAAAGACCGAAGTTACTGAAAGTGGTTAAGATTACTTTAAATTAACATTACATAGGAATAGATCACCCCTATTTGTTTTGAAGCTGTCATTGTTTAAAATTTTTGTCAAGAAAGCATCTGATTAGCAACATAGAGGGAAAAAATGTGGTATTTTAAATTAAAAAAAAAAAAAGAGGCTCAATCACAACTGTATTGAGAAGTACTTTGGGGTAAGATTTCAAGCAGCTAATGTCACATCAGTGTATTCCTTTATGCTTTTGAACAGTTCTCCAGTCGGGGCGGGGTGGAATTATGGTGCTTTTAAGAAAATTAATTATTTTTAGCTCAATTTTTTTTACTGCAGATATTTTTTTGCCAAAGAAATGGTGTGTCACTGACCCCCTTTTATAATATTGTTAGCTCAAGTGCAATAATTGCTTTTCCTTGCAGGCTGAGTGAGGCATCGACCTGTGAAGTATGAGTTAAAGTTCAAATTACGCAGCCTTTGTTCTTTGCTTCAGACTACCTGCTCTGAATACAAAATACAGCCAGTAAGACATCAAATAAGATGTCTCAAAAATGTATTTTTCAGTTCTGAGGGTAGACTGGTATCTGGGCAGGAGACAAGTGCAGCGTATTTTTTTTAAAAATAAACACAAGAACTTTACAGTGAGGTTTAGTAATGTATCTTATTTTATAGCCTATTTCGTCCCTTCTCTCTTTCTTAACCGATTAGCCTGAGTGCTAAACTGTACTAAGAGCAGTTAGAGGTTTTTGTTATAAAATAATATTGCAGCAAACTCCCTCTTAAAGCATCAGCTGATTTATCTGTATAGACTATGTGGAAGTTCTTTCCGGTCAATAGGTTAAGACAGGAGAAAATAACAAGTAAGGCTCTCACAAGTATAGGAATTAACTATCACAGGGAAAGGTCAGCACTGTGTCTACTCCAGCAGTGTGGCTTCTTCCATCCATATGAATTATATGCCTGTCATCAGAGCCAAGCCATGGAGCTTAAGCAAATGTATAGCTGAGACGGGATATTAGAGAAGGGCTGGGAAGAAGGTAAATACTGTTGGTATTCTGACGACTCATTGCAGCTTCCATAGCAGTTTAATAACGTAGGCAGCCTCTCATGTTTTTCCTCTCCCACTTCCAGCAGGATCAACCAGGCTATTTGCCGGAATATTGTATCTAAAACACCATAAAATAATCACATTAAATATGCAGTAGCATCTTGATTTCCCTAAACAGCAGAACATTGCTGTCTCTGGTACGTTGATACAACCCCCGTGTAATCAGATGTGTAGAGTAACACCCTGCCCCTCAGAGGCCAAAACTGCTCTGAAGGCAAAGCCACCGCACCCCGCCTTGTTGATACGCAAATCCTGTCCCTGTGCAGTTGTTATTCTGGGCCATTCTTGGCTCCAAGCTTTCCCAGTGCTGCTGAATGAAGATGCTATTTCTTCACTGTCCAAAGCTGTCCATCAGTGAATTCCTCTGTATCTAGGTAGAAACCTCCACTGCTGTTGAGGATCCTGGGAAATAGGATGCAAGGCTAAAACCCTTTAATGAAAATTAAGTGACCAAGCAGTGCAATACAGCCGTGTCTGTGAGACTGCCAACTTGTGCCAGCTTTGGTCAATATTATTCTTTGCTCAGAGTTTCCTCAATTAGATCAGATTTTCTAAAACACTTTGGTCTGGTGCATATATAAGAAAGAAAGGAGGGAAAACATTTTTTAGGTGGTGTTGGTGTGTTGTTATAGTAACTCCAAAAGCCTAGGAATCTGGGGCAAAACCCTTTAAACAGTTGGCCTCTTGCAATCTCCCAATAGCCAAATGTTCCCATCGTGTTATTTCTACAGCATTATCTCCTTTGTTGGTGATTTAGTGGTTTATCAAATTCCCTGTACTGCTTAGCACACAGACTGAAGGTAAATTATAAAAAAAGATCATCTCACCTGGTGTTTGTTATCCAGCAACATCCAAACAGAGGAGGCTAGGGAAGAATGGAAACACTGATGATGCTTCACCTGAGGCCTCTCTTGTCTCCCAACCCCTCATGTCCCGGAGCCTTCCTCATCCTGGAATGATTTCTATGTATTAAGTCATCTTCTTTGGATTCTGTTCCAGGAACTTTGTCAATACTCTCTGAGCCTGTTAACTTTTAATATCTAATATTAGATGAGATGAATTAAATCAGAGGATGGGTTAGAACTGGGTATACTGGATGAAGTAATGTAGTTCTGTTCTTGTTTCAAACATTATCTCACTGGGAGACTTTGGGAAATCATGTAATGTCTCTAAAGATTTAAAATCCTTCCTTGTAAAATGTGACTAGTACTTACAAGTCTTGAAAGCATTTTCCCTCTCTGTACAATGAGCAAATAAAATATTATCATTGTCCATCCCCCTCAGTGTCCTCTACATCAAAGAAGCTCTGTATAAAAATTATAAATGTAAAAGGAGAAAATTTATTCTATTTAGACAAATTGCTGAGAAAGGGTGCAAGAAAGACTCCTGTGAGATGGCATGCTTTACTTGAACTCCCTATTTTAAGTACCTAAATAACATTTCTACCCATACATTCTAACATATTTGTGTCAAGTGTAGCCTAAGGCACATTTGCAGTTTCTGTACCCTTGTCATAAAGAATCTATAAGTTGTGAAATTGGTTCTTCTCAGTAGGTCTGGATAATTTACTCCATCTTGGAGCATAGATTTTGAACTGTGAACAAAGGATATTTAAAGGCTGCTTTATGCTAATGCAAACATCTTATAGAATAAGGCTGAAATTAGCCCTGTGCTGCAGAGTGCCGACCCTGCAAGAGCTCTGCAGCAATGCTGCTGTTGAGTGAACACTTCTCGAGCACAGGCACTGGACACAAGGATACAACTTCTTCACAAGGATTCTACGAAAGCACTGAAATGGATTGTTGGGGGAGGCTGGGTGGGCTCCATCTCTGGAGTTTTTAAAGTTCCAACAGGATAAAGTGCTGGGCAGCCAGATCTGATCTCCCAGCTGACCTTACTCTGTGAGACCTCCTGAGGTCCTTTCTAACCCGAATTATCCTCCAATCCTATTCCACTTGGACAATAGAGACAACCAGATCATATCTGTCACGTCCTGAATAGCTCTCTACTACTGCATTTAAAACAGTGGACAGATTTTCCTCTGACAATGCTTTTAGTAAAAGAGTGGCCCTGCTCTCACTTAGTGATAAGTCTGGTCTTTGGTGACCAGACTAAGGAGGGATTTCTAGGATGCAATTTCGGAATGTCAGATAGGCCTTCGTCACTATTAAGTAAAGTGTTTTAAGTGAGTTGAGATTGCAGAAATTATCTTCTCCTGTGTATTTTCCTCTCCAATAAAACTACATGCCTTGCTTAGAGTATTGATATTAGGGACATTTCAGCTCAGCGTGTTAGTTTTTATTTTCCATTTCTGAAGGCTCACAGAATTTTGTTCAAATTATACTTGGAACAACTTTTCATTTCTGCTACTGAGCTGAATTCTGCTCTCTGAGCAGCCAAATTGCTGTTAACAGATTCTTTGAATGTTTCTAATCTGTTTTGATTCAAAACCAAAACAGATGAGCACAGCATACCTTAAATGTCAATTTAAAATAACCTGGCTGTCTTCAATGTAATCTCCTGTGGTAGTTTAACTGCTGCTGGGGACTAACATCTTAATTTCCCAGGGCTGTCTCCAAAATAGCTGTGCAGCTGTTTTGTGATGGGAAGAACAGGATTCAGATTTTCACCTCAGCAGCCAAAATATTGACAGTACTGCTGTCCTCTCAGCTGCCATGGCAGAGTTCCTTTTCCTTTCCTGTTCACAGTTTCTGGCTACCTTCTTCCTCATGCTCCTCTGTGAAAACGTGATTCCTTCTGTCTCTGTTACCAGGCATTTTGGGAGGAGGTCATAACCAGGACTGCCCTAGCCACTGCTGTAGTTTTCTCTCTTAATTTCTGAACTGGCACTAAGACACTGTTGGCACTGAAGCTGTGAGAAGCAGTGACATCAAACTGAGATTTAGACCTGAAGCTCAATACATTTGTAGAAACGCAAAGGTTTGGAAGCAATAGCTGAACATATTCGTATAGATGAAAAAGAGTTAGTTTACATGCCTGAAGCTGGTTGCTTTATTACCTGTGAAAGCTTAGCCCTCTTCTTTCTAGTAAGTGTTGAAAACCCCGTGACACTGTTCCATGTATTAATTCTTAAATATATTACTAAGGAAGGTAAAAAGTAGCAAATATGTTATATAGGCATAAAAGACAGGATGCTCCACATTCCTAAGAGGCAGCAGGGAATGACTTTCACATTGCACCTTTTTCCATGAGGGTGTTCTTTGTGTAGAGCATCTATTTAAGGAGCACCCATTAGCCTATTTTTCCAGGGAAAATGTACTCCATCAGACAGCATGCTAATGAAGAAGTTGCTAAATGTGAATGGTAACAGAGAAACAAGTCAGCCTTAAAAAGGCTTCGAGATGGTTTTGCATGTTTGAGTGTAACACGCTGCAAATGCTCCTTCAGAATGACAATTGACTTTCCCTGACACAAGCACATTAACTGATGGGGGGGTATGTTCTCTAACACAGTGTCTTTTCCTGGAGGCAGAACTAGCAAATCCAAAATCTCACCAATGCTGCACTGTTTTTCACAGAGAACTGTTTCAAGAAAATAACACTGACTGAAATGAGGAGAAATCAGAATGATCTGTCTTCTACGGTAGTCCTTGAATAAACATTCTGAAATAGTAGTTAAATGTAGAATGAATCTATCTTAATAAGTAATCCAAGCTGTGATCATGATACTTGCCATTTCTTAAGAAACTGTGGGGGAAAAATGTCTGAAGTAAGATATTGCAGGAATGTTGGAGGGTTGATATTTATCATGTTGTTGGAGGTTTTAGGTGGGGTAAGAGGGTAAAAGAGCATGCTTTCATGAATTCTTGGAGGGTTCTTTTTTCTGTGTGTTTTCAAGGATTTTTCAATTTCACTGTTTTCTGAATACCATCTTATATGCAGAAGTCCTTCTAGGCTGTGAAAAACTTCATGGGTTTAGAAGATATTAGAGGCAAGTGGACTCTATTAAGATACAGAATTCCAAACGTAGAACAAAAAACCAACTTCTTAAAAAGCCTCCTTGCGCTTTTGAACTTTGAGTACTGCTTATATTCTAATCACTGTGACAATATGAAGAAAGATAGTTGGTAACTGAAAACCTTCTAGATGCATAAAGGAAACACAGTTACATAAGGCCCTAAAAAACTTTTAGCTCAAAAGCACTGTTATATTGTGAAACAACTTTTAGCTATTTCAAGAAACACCCTTACAGCATTGACAGTTAGTGATTCTGAATCTAAGTGGACATTTATTTCATATAGACGAATTGTTAATTTATCCTCTCTATTCTTGTTTTATTCTTTGAATCGGTCACAACATCCTATCCTACTTTTAAAGTGGATAAATGGTATGGGGTTTTTTTTCCTCCTTGATATCCTACAGAGAATGCCTTGAATTCAGTGATGTCAAACGTCGTTTGTACACGTTTATCCACTTCTTGTCACGTTTTCATCTAGAGGAAGCCAGCCAAGGAGGAAAGCTCTCTTGTAGTAGGAACTCTGCTGACAATGAGGAAAGTGTTTCCCAGGGCACTTTCACATGCAGTATCTGCCTCTGAATGTCTGTCCCCCTCCTTTGTGCTCCTTCCTTTCACAGATGCATATTAGCAAGGAGAAGTTGACTGCAAATTAATTGCTTTGCCTTTTTCTCGCTGTTTTATCCCCATCCTAATAACTTGCCACGTGAAGTGTCCAACACAGAGAGTGTTAGCTTTGCATATCTCCGGTGGACAAAATCCCAAGTTCTTTAATCAAAACATCTTTGCTACTGTTATGATCGCCCTTTGAAGAATACGCTTTTAGCAACAATTTATGAGTTATTGATTAAAAAGAAAAGGAAAAAAAAATTCTATTTCATAGCTTTTCCACCCCCACCCATGCTATGCAGGTGCATTCTTTTGCAAATTCATAAAAAATAAAATGAGACAACATCTTTCTTCAAAAATGCATTTTATTTTTGCCGGTATCTTCATACTAACAATGTGCTTCAAGTTTTTTAGTGTTTGTAAAATTTGCTTTGTGATAAATTTAGCTATTGTAGTCATCTGTGTAACAACACTTCACAGCTAATATTTAAAAACTAGTAGGTAAAATGCAACTTTGTAGGCAGAAAGTTTGGATTTTTTTATGTGTCAGCATTGCAGGCTGACTTTCTTCCAGGGAAGTGTAGCTAGAATAGTGTCTTGTCAACAGATCAAGTACATTGCTGAAATAAGTGTTCCTTGCTTTAAACCATCTGATCTGGATTAATTATCCATTACAACATCAAATCAAATACAAAAGCTCGTGTTATTTTGCCGGTCTGGGCAGAATGAAACATGATTGTTGCCCAGGGACAGCATAACCTCAAGCCTAAATATACAAACCAAAGAACTGGCGATGTCCTTTATTTCTTGAGTTTGCATTTTGTAGGGAATAAACTCCTGAGGACCATGTTACCTCTAAGAGGAATATTCCAAGCTTTGAGTGTGACAGAGAAACTTGTTAATTCTGTGGCTGCGTGATACATTTTTTTTTAAAGAACTACATGAGAAGAATACTCTGTATTTTATTCATACTGTTATTCTGTGGAAGCCTAATTTAGTCAATTAATTAAAATTAAGTTTAAAACAGTCATGCAAGCATTACTTTAAGAAAGCTTGCTCTCTAATGCATCTGACAGATCTATCTTTCTGCATTGTTTAAAAAAAAAACAACAAGAAAACAACAACAACAACAACAACAAAACCCCCAACACTGCAATTATAATGACTGAAAGTGTATGCACTGCTAGTCAGTCACCCAGTAAATGGGAAGCAAGCCTTTTGCTTATTCCATCAGACAGTAGCTTAACAGATACTTTAGGAGTGGGAGGTAAAGGTTACATGGGCAGTTGAGTTTCAATTTACACTTTTAATAAAGGGTTGTGCCTATAAGGGTGGCTGGATTGCTTTTTTTTTTCCCTCAGAGGAAAAAAGGTAGCTGGATTGCTTTTTTTTCCCCCTCAGAGGAATTGTCCTTTTGTGTGAGTTGTGTATAGTGAGGAACAAAGGAACAATACTTGTCTCTTCTGGGCAGCAGCCAGGTCTTCAGACTTGCACACCCGCCTCATTTTAGGTACAATGTCATATTAATAACATTACTTTAAAATGCAATTACTGGCAATAAATTAATCAAGGACCTAACTTTCAGGGTCGGTGACTTTCACTCCAAATTGCTCTTAATGGCTTTGGGTGTGTGTTAAAACTGTCCCCAAAGTGGCAGCTCTGGAGGCTCTTCCTGGTCTGCGTGTCCAGATTTACACAGCTGGGTGAGGCATTCCTACCTCCTGCCCAACTTGTTGCTGCCTTTCAAAGGAGAGGGATGGTGGTCACTCTCCCTGGAATTAAATCAGGGCTAATGGAGTTATTAATTCATCCTTCAGAACAGGTATTTCTCTTGTCAATTTTAATTGCTGTAACACTACGGCAGAAAATTAACTTCTGGATAAGAACAGACGTTTCAAACCTTGGCTAGCCGTGCCCCAGCTCTGCTGATAGAGATATCAGTAGGAGCTTTAGCACCAAATTGTAAAGCAAGACAAATGTTAAGTGCTTTGAAATAATAAAGAGTAGTTATGTAGATAACAACTATAATCTTATATAAAATATTGTTCAGACTGTTTTAAGGATGCAAACTGAAACAAAGGAGGTGCTTGGACAGTACCCTTGAGTCTCTTTTTTGTGAGAGGAAAAAAATCGCAAACAGAATAAATAAATGTAAGCCACTGCTTTTAACTAGAGCTCTCACAAATTCTTAGCATATAATTCTGAATGTTGATTAAATTTCCGTTTTTAAAAGATATAGTACAGATGTTAAAATGAAGTTTGCTCATGAGGGAGATTCATACTTTTCTTTACTCCTAGAGGCTGTGACTTTGTAGCCTTCCTGACAAAGATGAACATGCTTTTTGTGAAAAGAAAAAAAAAACAAAAAACCAAAAACAAAACCAAACAAAAACTCTACAAAGTTTTTTGGAAACCCTACTGTCAGAACAGCAGCCTTTTCAAGCAATATGTGAGATGGACACTTAAATGTGTCATGCCTGAGAGCACGGGGATGATCAGGTTATTTGGGGTAACACTTCTGTGCAGGTAAAGAGCTCTCCCACTGTTGTTAGCATTTAAGCTTTTTTCTGTCAATTTTTTTTCCTTCCTGTGGCTCTAAGGTTCCTTTTTAACTGAAGCACAAGTGCAGCCTGCGTGTGGAGGGCATCCTTGGCCGGCTGCCCGGTGTCCACCCCGCTGCTCTCTCACCCTTGTCAGGAAAATGAATCCACCAACACCAGAGGTTTATGTCCAAAAAGGAGACAGAGGAGTCCCGTTACTTTATTCGAATAAAGGGAGAGGCCATGGGGCATTCCCCTGGTGTCTCTCCAATTTTTCGAGGACGCAGCCTCCTTTTTATCCTAATTTCCTTGGCCGCATTTTCCCTCTCTCTTTCCCCATTGGCTGAGGTACTTGAGAGGTACAGACTTCCTGGAACGCCTAATTTTTAAGATTCCCTTTTAATGTATACCCCCCCTTTTGCCCTTTTTTAAAGTCCTATGGAATTTATGGTTCTCCTCATTGTTTCTTCCATCTTTTGATAGTCAATTTCATTTAGTAGCAGATCTACAGCTTACTTTTAAAGATAAATCTCTCTTTCCATTCATCAATCAGTGGAATCCTTTCCCATTGTTTCTTTTACCTCTTAGTGCTAGTTTTTATCTACCAGCAGGCCCACAGCTTATTTGTAAAGACAAGTCCCTCATTCCTTTCACCCTCCTCCTCAGCACAACAGGGAGAGAAAAGATGGGGAAAAAGCTTCTGGGTCAAAATAAGGATGGGGAGAGGATGCACCCATGTCTGTCGTGGGCCAAACAGGCTCAGCTTGGGGCAGTTAAGCTATTTCCAATGAAAATAGATTTGTATGGTGAGGTAAAAGACAGATTAAAGCATTAACTTCCCAGCAGTGCGTGGAGCTGGGAGTGGGAACACGACGCTTCGTCTCTGCGGCTCCTCCTGGAGCTGTCCGTGGGGAAATCCCTGCTCAGTCACGCCTTGGCCCTTCCTCTCCGGCTCCTCCGACTGCCAGGTGTCAGGGCTACTTGTCACACTTGTCCCTCACCCCTCGATGCCCATTTTTCAGTGGGTTTTTTTTTTCCAAGTGGCTGCCACCCGAGCCCTCGGGGCCGGGCCGTGCCTCCCCTCACACGGACGCGGCCTAGCACGAGGGCTGGTTCTAACTCATCCGCCTAATAACGTCGTGATGTTCCACTCCACAGGTGACAAAGACCAAAAAAAACCCCCCAGAAAAGTATTATCTTTTTGTATCAAGTATTCCTATATGTTTTTGGAATTTCATTTTTTAGGCCTTATCTCTTAAAAGAGCTAAAATTTATATCTGTTCCTATGAAAGGGAGCAATTACTTGCGCTCCCAGTTTTCTGCCTGCACTGAGGCTGTGGGAAAAAGCCGTGATCTTACGAGCTCTGGAATTGCCGTGTTTCTGATTGAAAAGATGAGACCTTGGCGGGCATCACCTCTCCCTCCCTCTGACAGAAACCCTACTGAGACGTCCACATAAACCCAACATCTTTGTTGGGAGGGAGGAAGCGCTCCCTTTTTCATCTTCGGAAAACCGAAGCAAGCACCAAACAATCAAATAAAAACCCAGAAAAAATATTCCCAATTTGAATTTGGATTTTCCCCCTTTGTCTCCCCCAAATTTTGGGATAACTTAGCTTTCACATTCAACGGGGAGAAAAAAAAAATCTCTGTTCATCTTCACTTTCCCTGAGAATGCATTTACTTTATGCATATTTCACTAATCAATTCCATGTTTTCATTAAAATGGCAGACACAGGAAAAAAATTCCCTCCATTTTTCCAAAGCAACATTTGCTCCTAAGTAATTTACTTGATGAAAAAAAAATTTTTTTCTTCTTAGTCTCATAGAAAATTCTGTAAACAGGGTGTTTTGTGGAACAATATTTATCTATGAATTGCACTTATATCAACAAAATCAATATCTATTGGAAATGCCTTGCAGATAGCTGTAGCAGTGTCAATCACTTGAAAGTAGGTATCTTTTTATAGAATGCTTCTCGGGCTGTCTTCTTGAACTTTCCTTTGAATTTTTGCATAAAATAAATTAGTTCTTCCATCAGCCAGTAAATTAGAAGATTGAAACGAGTAGCTGTTCAAATCAACATGTTGTTATCATTAGGTACCTCAGATCCATATTAAAATATGGATATATCAGTTGTCTTTCCTCCTCGTTCCCTCACCTCTCATCATAAAGCTGTCTCAGATGCATGATTTGCAGCTGAGCTGTAAAAAGAGCATCAGTCTCTTCAGGCTGCTGGGAAGGCACAGCTTCAGGTAGTTACTCTGGCGATGGTGTGATTGAACTAGAAGATGGAAAAAGGCCTAATGAAATAATGTTCTGGTCAGACAAAGTGGCTCACGAAAAAAAGTGTTTCCTTTTGTTCTGGATGTTGTTTAATCTTCTGGCACTTAGCTTACATGGAGCTTTGTACGGTTAGCTTTGATCAGCTTCAAATGTGAAAGAAAATCTGTGTGTTGGTTTCATGTCTCTCTGAGTGCTTTCCTGGTGTGCTTGGAATGAGGTGTTCACAACCTAATTTGAATCTGTTTTCCCTGCATTTGAATCCGCCTATTCTTAAGGTCTTTTTTCCTTTCGTGCATTTATATCTGTGGCATGAAGAACTCATCGTTTAGAGTTATTGCTAAAAGAGAGTTTGAGAGTGCTTAAGGCAAGGCAAGAGTTCTTAACTACTTTGAACTTCGTAAGGTTTAACTTCTATGTTTTTGTGTCAGCTGTGATTGTTACTGTCCTGGTTTTGTTTAAAAAGCCACTGTCAGTGGGTAATTGCTGTTTTTTAACAAGTTGACCACATACATTTATATGAATAGAGAGAGATCACCTCTTGCCTTTCTAAATACAATATTATTAAAATATCCAGTGTCTTCTATCCTTGAGCCCAAATAGGAAAAATAACAGGTAGGGGAAAAGACTTGAGGCTCCCATTTACCAGTTGTTCATAGATAACCTGCTTTCCCTGTCACGCGTGGACCTTCTAAAATCCCCAGGACCAAATAACCTTTTTCCACTATTAAATATTCAGAAAATTTCTGGGAGCACTTGGGTGCTAACAGGGATGTCAGAAGCACAAGTACAGCTGAAATAGCCTCTTGTAAAGCAGAGCATTGCAAGGACTTTAGGAGTTGTCACAGAAATGCTTCTGCAAGCCTTTCAGGGTGGCAGTGTACAGAGTAAGAGATGCTGTTCTGCCAGGCAAGACAAGAGAGATGATTTCATTCAGGCGGGGTTTGTTTTGCTTGGAGGGAGCAGTTCAGGACAAATAGCGATTTGGGGACGTTATCAAGTTCCAAAGGCGGGAGTTTGATTAAATATGTTGTCTTTTCTCAAAACACAATGGGAGTACGTGCTATTAGAATGCACAGGTTGCAGAAAGGAAGCACTGAAAACTTGCAGTTTATGACATAAGCAAGTTTCATCTTCGAGTATCTCTATGAACTTTGTGAAGAGAAACCATAGACCACTTTAGTAGTAGTACAAGTGGTCCAATTACAAGAGGGAAGAAAAGGGTGATGGAGTAGATAATTCTTAATATATGGATATGGTGAAACAGCTGTTTAGACAAACTCCTTAATAAATAGGGTGGAGCAGACAAAAAGAGAATGGTGCTATTTTGTCATTGACTAGAGTTGGATGAGATATGCAGATATTTCAAACTAGCCTCATCAAGGTTGACACAAATGTGTATTGAAACTTAATTGCTGATATAAAAAGCACTGAAATCAGTATGTTTCTGAAAGAAATTAAAGCCACTGATAATGACTAAAAAAAAAAAGAACCCTACATTGGAAAATGTGTAATTTTTAGCCAAGTGTGTTTTTTCAAATGTTTGTAAAAGAAGGTTGCATCAGGAAATTCTTCTTTTTTGTGCTTCTTCGATGGTTCATGCATGAATTCATGCAACTGTGCATGAATGAATGTTACTTCAAGCCACTTCAGCTATAGAAAGGAAAAGTCCCAGAAGTTTCTTTAAATGGTGTAAAGCTCTGCATCACTCTGAAAGCTATCTGTAAGGATATATGATGCTGCATGTTAGGATGTACACTGGTAAAATTACTTTTTTATCTCTGTGCCTGTACCTCAGGGCTTATTCAGAGACTTTTGGCCACAGTTTGTGGTTTTGCCTCTTAGATAGTTATGGAATGACTGACCAAAAACTGCTGAAGTTGCTGAAAAAACCTCGTTTAAAGTTGTGGTCAAGTGAGCCAAGTATTGTAAAATCTTGAGTTGAAGCTGATGTCATGGAGCTTAAAGATATTAAATAGATCACAGAAAGCTTTTCAAACTTCTTGCTTTTTGAACTGTAATCTAGATATTAAACTCTCTTTTTAAATCTTTTTTTATCCTTTTCCTCAAGGGCTCTTCATTCAGAAGTGTGCTCCAGTGACTGATTTTAACACGTTCAGCTAAAAGAACCAATTCATTTTCTCTCTGCAAGGTAACGATGATGAAAAAAAAAAAAAAGAAGGAAAAAAAGAAAAAAAAAAAGAAAAAAATTATAGCAGCTGCAATCACAATCCAAAAAGCAAAAATACCTAATAGCAATCACATTCATCAAGATCTTAAGGAAAGAATATGATTGTCCCAAGAACCGCTTATGACTTTATGACTGGTAGAAAATGTGGAAATATTTATCTAGTCTTTAGGTTTGCTTGGGTGTTGCTTTCAGTAGAACATTGTGTACAGTCCGTCAGCTTTTTGTGACTCGGTTCCTTTGTCGTGGGAGCGGCTCAGGAGAGAGGTGCCACGTGTGCCTGTCCCGCAGCTGGGTGAATGTCCATCTCCCAGTAACACCAGCAGCAGCTCCGGCACCCAGGTGTGCGTGTGCGCATTACCAACAAGTGACATGCAACGCGTGAGCCCCAGGTACTCCAGAGCAGCTCTTTCCACTTGGGATGCATTTGGGATGTTGGTGAGGAATGCTGGTTGCAGTTCTCCACATTTGGATGGTTGGAGAAGTGTGATTTGCCTTTCATAAACAGCTGGGTGGGATTATATCCTTTGCTGCTGCTTATTGTGTAAGTGCTAAAATTTGCATCTAAACTCTCATGACCCATCTCAAAATAAGAAGATTCCTGTAGAAGGAAAGTATAGTAGTGTTTTCTGGATAAGCAAATTTTGTAAAGTTTTCTTCAGCTTTTGATAGCTCTGACTGAGAATCTGCTGGTTTTTTAACTTATATGAACCTAGCAGGCCAGGAAATAAGAATTCTTTAAAGATACTGGGTTAAATAGATTTTGTCTCTCGTGTACAAAATGAAACAAGGACGTGTTGTTTGTTTACCATGGTAACACCTGGAACTGAAACCCTGGTTTAACTTGTGTTATTTCACAGTTGGATGAAAAAATACATTAAGATAGATTCAAATCAGGATTTGAAGTACTGTGCTGCTTCTAGGGTAGCACAGGTTAAGGTGACTGTGTGGGCCACCAGAAAAAAAACTCTTGCCAAACTTCACTGTTTTCAGATTCTTAGACATTATTGGTGCTGTTCAGCTCCTGGTGGCTGTGTGTGGTTTTACAACCAAGGGCTTTGCACAAAAGCCAGCTCTGACGGAGGCAGCAGTTGGGTAGGGATTCCTACTGCTCTGCTATTAGCAGTTTTAAACTGTGATATGTGTTTGGTCTGTGAACCTATAAAATGCTGTAAAGCAAGGGTAGGAGTGGATTGGAACAACAGGTTAGAAGATGTATCCTACAAGGCGTGGATAGCCATTATAAATCAGCTGATGCTGGAGAAGCACAGTAACTGTTGTCTGAACTCTGCTCCGTTAAAATTAATGGAAATTTTGTGATCAGATCCAAGGAGGAACATGAGTAAACACTCCTGAAAGCCCTGTCCCTTGATGCCAGTTCTTTATCTACTTGGCATTGTTTAAATCTGTTGATGCACTTATGAATTGCCTCAGGAGCTGGCTCTGGTGTTTTAATCCAATACACAATTGGACTGAGGTTTTCAAAGCAGATCATTGATTAAAACTGATGGGGAAAAGAGTATCTAAATTCTCTGCATGTTTTGAAAATTTTAGCCTTTGGGTGTTAATGTGCAGTCTTTAATCTGTCCTTAATCAAGTAGAATTCTCAAAGGGACTTTTGTTTGAGTAAATCTACAGTTTGATCTTTTGGCAAGAAGGTTTTGTAGGAAACTGGTTGCTGCAAGCAGAATTTGTGCAAGAAAAGTTCTAAAGTACACGAGAATGGCACCTTTTCCCAGTTATTAGTAGTCAGACTCCTTTTACTGATTGTGGTGGTGGGGTTTTGGTGAGCAAGAATATACTAGCAGGTAATCTGAAATGCAAATAAAATGGAAACACCTGCTTCAGCTGACATTCCACATATTTCTAGCTTTTTATTTCACAAGAAAGTTTTCTTGCATGTGTCATTATCATTTGATTTTCAGTGACTGCTTCTTACAAAATAGAGACAATGTTTACAGGGCGGTGAACAGAATTGTGTGTGTTGCTTCTGTTTCTGAAGAGGCATTCTCAGAAAGATGAGTGCCATGATCTCCTGTCTAATCACCATCAGTAGTGGTGTATTCTTCTGAATATAAAATCCAAAATTGTGTGCGTGTTATTTTGAAAATATATTTGTGACTCAAAAAAAAAAAATGCAACTCTACTGTTAAGAAAATACAGTTTACAGGCTTGAAAGAATGTAATGTTTTGCATTTTCTTTTTGGCAGTTCAAATGTTCCCTTACTTGTTTTAAAGTGAGGCATAACTACTCTTCAGATCTATGTTATGTAAAACAGTGAGAAAATTACATACATCCAGAAAAAAAAAAAGCAAAATGTTCTGCTGTGATTCAAATTCTGCAAGACAAGAATTTCCAAATTTATTCTCTTTTTTCAGTGAAATACTGGTGATAGGGGGCAACATCCCACTCTTGAAGTCTGGAGAAGGTGTATAGGGACACCGTCTTACATAATACAGTACTGCACTCAAAATAGGTCTAAAGCTTTTGTTATTTCAAGCACAGGGAAATCGCAATCCTGTAAATTCCAATACCAAAAATTCCAGAGATGCACTGCTTTCCTTACAGCTCCTGGGCACCAGGGGGTTTTTTTGCATCAATACTTCTGGAGCCAGGCTCTGATTTTGCGAATGCATTCAATTATAGTTAACCTCACTTCTGCTTAGAAATGATTCTCGGTTAAAGGTACTTCTGAGAGGTGTCCACTGCCCTTTTGGATTCCTTCAGGACATTGAATGAGGGAAATCTCGTAAAAGAAGTGAAAGAAGAGCTGGAAACACTTGATTAAACAATGAGGTCTGTGCATGTGTAGCTCCCCTACAAAACTGTCTTTCCTAGCACCAGCATATCTTTTATTTCTATAAGAGTTCCTTGGTTTTGGTGGTGATTTATTTGAGGAACTACCCAAAAAAGTCTGGTGAGAAAGGGAAGAACCAGGTGGCATTTGTCATAAAATAGTTTTAATTTTTCTTGCTGACAACAGTGGCAAAGGTCTGTATCACACTTCAAATTTCCTGGGTTCTCCTGACTTGTGGCATGATCCCATCATACTTCTTGTTATGCCTTATCTGGCAAATCAATGACATAATCCTGCCACAGGATCAGGGCTAGGCTGAGCAGAATTCATCTCCATTTTTACCAAGCACCGCAGTTGAGTCTTGATCAAGAGGTATTGAGGAAATTCATGCATTATTTGTGTCTGCCTGTGTGGAGAATGATTTTCACAATATATTTGTGTACGGAGTCAAAATGATTAATGGAAACAGAGCAGTCACTTTATAAGGAAGAGACAAGGCTGGGAAAAAAAGGCAGCAAGGAGATAATAAGGCTGAAAGCTGATATGATCAATGTTCACAAAATCATGAAGGTCATGGGTAAAATGAATACAGAGTTGTTATTTCCCTATCCTGCAATGTTTGAGCTGCAGTGTATTGATGAAACTATCAGGAATTTGGTTTAAAGCTTAGAAGAAAGCACTTGATATTCTGAGATTTATTGCCAGAGGAGGATGTGGAGGCAGATTCAAATTCATGGCCAACAAGTCCATGCAAAGATGCTAAGGGAATAGGCAAAGGTTTACTTTCCAATGCCTTTCATCTAATAAGATGCCAGTGAAACATCCCAACAGGGACATCCTTATGTTCCTGCATTTTTAATCTTCAGTATATTAAAAACTGTACCTGTGTATAAACCCTAGGATTTGGAAGGAGATTTTCATTTCAGCTGGATTAATGCCTCGTTATTTCATGAGTAGAATCACAGGACAGTCTTTCAACAGGGGTGATTTCAATCTGGCATGTGCAGCAGAAATCCACCATTCAATAATTCTTCAGTATATTCTACGTGGATCCACAAAGGAATGCTAAGAAATTCTGAGGTAAATTTTGAGTGAATCTAAATATGACAGTATGTTGGCATGGTAATCCTACATAGCCTTGCTGTTTTACTCTTGCTATCCCCAAAAGAGGACACCTGAAGCACAAAATACGTTGCAGCTGAGCTAGATGAGGTGTTTTGGTGGCTGGAGCATGGAGTATTGTTGTGGAACACACGTTTTTGGTAATCAAACAGTAGCTGGTGTGTATTTGGCCCCAGAACAATCGTGGAGGAGACATCTCCGTGTCCAAGTGAGCTTGTGACAAACACCTGCCTCTGTGGGACCCCAGGCTGCTGTGTAATTGTAACAGGAGAATTTTGGTGTTCTCACCTCATATAAAGGGTTAGTCTCTGACTGATGTCTCATAACGGGCATTTGTCTCTGGATCCTCTGAAACGGTGGCATCTCTGAAACAAGTGTTCAGGAGAGGGCTCTCAAGATATCAGAGATTCGATTTTCAAAAATCCTCTATGTTTTAATACCAGTAGTTAATATCAGATTTTGTTAATGTTCTGTACAATGCATCCTTACAGTTTGATGGGTCTTCTCAAAGTTTCTGTGGTCTTTTCTTCTCTACCCTTAAGCTCTATAAAAGTCAGGGCCTGTCCAGTCTTGGAAAACTCTAAGTGAACCTGACCAGCCTGTCATATTCATCTGCCTTTCTTTGCTGTGCTGTAGTTTTATCTATCCCTAAGGCATCCCAATTTACAACTCCTTTTTTACTAGGCTGTTAAAGAGACTCTGTGCTGTGACTTTGGTTTATTATCTGATGCTCTGAAACACTGGGTCAGATAGAACAGCACTGCGTCAAATGGAAATTGATTTGAGGCAGGTTTTTTTGGTTGCTTGTTTTCGTTGTTTGGTTGGTTTTTTTTCATGTTGTGGTTTTGTGTTTTTCTGATTTGAAATTTGTCTGATAAATTAAGCAGTTGTTTTTTGTGACATTGCTATGTGGTAAAGTGTGCAGATGAGGAGGAAATTGCGGCTTCCTGGGATTCACCGTATGCCACAGATTTGGGTTTTCTCACCATTTCATTTTATGACAAAAGAGGTGGGCCTCTGTCTTAAAAAGCGTTTTAAAGATCAAAAATTTGTGATGAAAGAAAATGATGGTTAAACTGCAGTTGCAAATACATTTAATTAAATTGTTAGACTTTCATTAATGTGAGTAACAGAGACGATCCCTTGTTGCAGGAGATTTTAATGAACTTTATTTATGGAATAAATGAACAGCCTGAAGTTTTTTCCTTTATCAACCATTTTCTCATTGGGCATAGGACTCTCATTTTTGTAGTGGTGTTCAGCTGCACTTGAAATATTTTTCAGCTCTGACAGAAAGATTTCTGACCTTGAATCAGTGATTCTGGCTGCAAGTAAAACCTAAATGAATTGCTTGTACCAGAGAACAATTGAGAGCTGTAGCACAAATCTGAGTCCGATGAATGTTGAATCTCTTGTGGTTGAGACCTCAGGTTGCCAACAGCAGACAGTCCATCAGAAGTCTCATATTTTTTCCTGGTAAAGGATTTCTGATAATAAAGTGGGAAGTTTTTCTAGAAAGCACATTAAGAGGAACTAAATTCTGTAATAAGGTAATGGATAGGGTATTAAGGGGCTAAAATCTTGGGTACTTGATTTCTTACAGGAAAAATTCTGGTTTCTAACATAGAATTTTGTAATAGTCAGAAATATGAGAGAATTCATGAACTCTCTCATGAAGCAGAGCAAGGGCATAAAATACTGTCCTGGACACACTGGCAAAGGCTACAGAAGATATCTCTATGCCTTCTTAGAAGCATCCAAGAGTTTAAGACTATGAGAAGAAATGTGCAAGGCAAGAAAATCCACAATTGTGGCTGAAGATCTCTTCTGAGACCCCTGGCACTCTTGAACTCTTTCCTGACATGGAATGAGGGTGTAATTTCTCTGACTATTCTGTAGCATATCTGTTAATAGCATTTTGTAATTTTCTGTAGTCAATGTCTAATTCTTCTCATCTGATACATGGTCTAGCTAAGTAAGAGAGTTTGAATTGATGGGTCACCATAAAAGAAGAGTAGCTAATGTATGGAGAACTTTCTGACCTACAGAATTGTGGTAGCTTGAGCATTGAACAGTGCTGGGTCCAGGCATCTAGAAGCCATTCCTGAGCAACAAAGAAAACTTGTTTGGTTAAAAAAAGGCGTGTTGTACATGTCACTCAGTTCTTAAAAAATAAAAAAAAGTAGTTGACAACTGACATCTTGAATCCTTGTATGTTACAGGTATTTCCCTCTAAGAAATGGTGTTTCAAATAACCTGGTACTTCAGGCTAGAGTGCCTTGTAAAAGCAGAAATATTGCCTGTGGCTGCATTATGGATGTTGAAAATTGTATGGTTCTGTGACTGCCAGTCCCATTAGAGGCTCTGTAGAGATCAATAATTACTATGACAAATAATGTTTTCATGCTGGAAAACAGATGCTTTATAGACAATTAAAACATGTTTTAAAACCTCACTTTTTCTAAATCAGAAAAGATTTATAACAAGACATATTTTTGGTTATATACATTGGAATTAAATAATTCATTTACCTCCGTTAAGCTCTAAGTAGTGAAGTATTACCTGTGCTCTTTAGCCAATATTCTTTTTTGTTCTTTGCACTTTTCCTGCTATTGGATTTAAGCATTCTGCTGAACAATGTCCTGCCGGCAAAGCTTTGTGTCAAAATTCCATTTGTGTTTTAAGGTAATCATTACCTGGGGAGGATTTGTGACTGAAGGAGTCAGTGGGACTTCCTTCGTGTTGTGTCCTGCTCTGCACAGAGTAACAAGAGTATGAAAAGATGACGTATGGCTCCAGTGGCACGTGATTCCAGGAGTTAGGTTGGGATTTCTTGCTTCAGCATTAATTTGGCATTTTATTAAATTGTGATTCATACCAACTGCTCACAGCCACTGGAAGCAGGAGGATGGCTGGGCCTGGGCTCTCATGTGAGGGCTTTGCTCAGCCCTTGCACTGGAGCCCAGTAAAGATTTAGTGATTACTTGTGTGTCAAAGATATTTCCAAGAGGATTAGGAGCACCTCTGTGGCTTCAGGGGAAAAATGTGTGTCTGAATCTTCCACGGGCTCTTCCAAAGGAGGATGTACGACCTCCTGCCTTGAGACACTCACAATTCACAGAATCACAGAATCACAGAATAGTTGGGGTTGGAAGGGACCTCTAGTCTAACCTGAAATTTAATGAGACAAGACCATAAGCGAGCTGACTTATCCTTGAAGTTACCCTAAACTTATCCTTGAAGTTATCCCTGCTCTGAGGAGGAGGTAACATTAAGCAAAAGCATAAATTCTGCTATGAATTTGTAATATCATCATAATCTTGAAAATCTCATAAACATCTGTGAGGTTTCTGTTTGCTGCTTTTTGGGAATCCCCTCCATAGGAACGAAAATCCTCCCAGCCCCTGTTTTTGCAGACTACTAATCCAAGTCTGGATACTATTTTGCTATGCCTGGGAGCAAGTACCAAAGTAATTTTGTGTATCCTAAATGCTTGAACATGTGACTTTTAGGAAAGAAAACTATACTTACGTCCTTTCTCCATGTTTCAGCCAAATAGCTTGCATGATTAAAGGGAAATCCTGTAGCACGTGGACCTATTTTCAAAATTAAACAGATTTATAAAGAAAAAAAGAAGAGTTAGGACACCCAGAAAAAATAAAGCCCTGAAGCAAAGCCATCCATTATGAAATCCTTCAGTAAAAATATTGCTTTGAAGTTAATTTTTATGGAAATGTTGGTTAAAGTTGCATGTACTTCCAGAGAGGTAGGATATTTTTTTATGTTAGTTGTTAAACAGGTCATTAATATTCAATGCCAAAGTCATTATTTTTCAGAAAGTAATGTAATGCCAAGCTGTCTAGAGAGAAGGAGTGAGTCTGTGGTGCACATGCTGAGAAATGCACGTCTTTGTCAAGGTATCGGAGGTTCCTGGGCACCGAAAATCCGTCATCCTGAGAATGTTCTATTCTAGTGCATTTTAATGAGCGCTGCTGAAGCTGTGAATGGTCTGTCAGCACTTTTATTAGGCATCTTATTATTAGGGAGTTTATAGCTTGGCTGTAAAGCCCTTGCTGCAGGGTAAAAGTAGTTAAATAATACTTTCAGAGCACTGTTTTGTGCCAAATTTAATTCAGATAGCTTTAGGCATTTTTCCATGTTCATATCACAAGGCAATATTCAAGTTCTGATTGAAATCTTTTGAAGTAGGGCAAGGCAAAACACAAATGGCCTAGACCTGCAGCTTCACTCATAGTAGGCAGCAAGACCGTCTAGTACAGCAGAAGGTATTTTTCATGGAATAACCATATACAGGGGCTGCAGCAGTGGGACTCAGTGCTTCGAGGTGAATGATAAAGTCCTTATTGAAACAGAATCCTGGTTTGCCTGGGTAGGGTCTTCAGAACTGGAGATATCCTGAGGCGGGCTGTGGAAGCTCTAAATGACTCACTCTGACAGAAACAGATGACATTGTTTCAGATGACAACTATTAATTTGAGACGCTGTTGAAAAGTCCTGTTGCTTTTTTTTCCTGTGTAGTACCCAGAGAACAGCTCAGCAGAGCAGGGAGCTTGCAGGACTCTGTTTTCCCTTTGTTCGTGGAACAAATGCTCTCATTTCGAGCACCAGCAATCACAGTTTCCTGGGGCTGCTCTGCCAAGTCAAAGCAGAGACTTTTCAGGAGGAGGTGACAAAAAGGACTGCATCATTTTATTGTCACTTCAAGACCTCGGACATGGAAGTGTATTACTATTAAACTTACCAAAGATTGTTGTCAGAGAAGTTGCATAAGCCTGTTGCTAAAGAATCTAAGCTTAACAGGGAAAAATAAGATAAAATATAATAAGTTCTGTGAAAACACACCGAGTGCTTGTTTTATTTCAGTGCAACACGAAGGGACAGATTGCCACATGGAGTACATGTTGCTTCAGTAATTCTCACAAAGTCTTTCATCAGCTGCCAGTCACAGGCAAGTTCCTGAAGGTGAAAAAATTTCCCCGTGTTCTTGTCAGTAGTGCTATGTCTGGAGAAACTTTTCTGAACTGATTGGCAGTGCCTTCCTCCCGAACTAGTATGATGTGGAAATTTCTGGCTGGTTAAAAAACTCTGTCATGTAGCAATGTCATCCTGGCCACGAGTCCCAGGCTATGCAGGCTACAGGATGTCAATGGACACAATTGTGTAGCAAATTGAATTAGAAGCTGGCAAAGGTAGAGAGATTTTATTAACTTTTTGGTGGTTGTTTGGGGTTTTCTGTTTGTTTTTCCTTTCTCATCCTCCCCCCCAAGATTTGCTCTCTTACAGAACAGAATTCAAGAAAATCAGAACCAAAGGAGTTCTTCCTGTGTACCTCTCTTCCATTTGCCTTTCATCTTCATTGCTTCACCTGTCTCCCGTGGAAGGCAGCTGCCAATCCCAATGCAAACCATCACCTGGTAAATACCTTCAGGTAGCTTCTGTGGGAATCCAACTGCTGTGGAACATGAATTATATAGAAATCCAACTTATGCCATTTTCTGCCAAAAGCTAATTTGTAAGTTTTTGCAGGTTAAATAGTTGTTTTTAAAATTAGCAGTGAGTGAATATTAAAGGTGAAACCCAAGCACCTCTGAACACAGTCGGGAGTCTGACTCTGAAAATGTGGATGTGATTAATTGCATCAGGCTATTAAGCATTACAGCTGTGCTAAATGTTGGACAATGTAAGAGTATCAACCTCTTCAGTTCTTCCACTCTTTTACAGTGGAGAGTCCTCTCTGTGGTAGCTTTCAGTTTGAACCACAGGTCATTCCTGTGGAGTTTTCAGCTGATCTGTGGAAAAATGTAACAGGCAAAGGGTTTTGAAAGATTATTTGGTAGTCTTTCTTCTCAATAAAAACTAGGTAGATGATGTTCAGATTTTGAGAACACCTTCAAAGTAAAGGAACTGTCAGTTACAATTTAAAATATACCTTTCCCCCTGTCCTGCTAAGGAAACTTGTTTATCCAAACATCCAAGGCAGCTGCACTTGGCTTCAAGTGTTTGCTTCAGTATATTCCTGCACAGAAAATCTAATATGAGCAGCATAGTTTACGAGAGCTCATCTACAATGTGGAGAGTTTTTCACTCTATTGATTTGTGGAAACAGGACCGGGTTCTTTGCCCTTCAGAATTTAATTTGGTTTTCATACTTTTTTCATGATGGGTTACTTTTGCCATGCATAAAGTGGGTTGCTTTTTTCCGTACATGCTTAAGGTTTCAATTAAAGATCCAAGAAAACAAATAGGAGGCAAAGAGAGACTCACTCTACAGACTTCAGGTACAGACTGCTAGAGCTAAAAGGTACTTGCATCTCAGGATGTGATTCAGTCTACAGCTTTAACCTCTGTTCTACATCTAGAAAACTTTGTTTCAAACTTAAGGGTGCACTATTATTTTTGAGCCTTTTTACTGCTCTTCTGTTATTTTTGCCATGCATAAAGTGGGTTGCTTTTTTCTGTACATGTTTAAGGTTTCAATTAAAGATCCAAGAAAACAAATAGGAGGCAAAGAGAGACTCACTCTACAGACTTCAGGTACAGACTGCTAGAGCTAAAAGGTACTTGCATCTCAGGATGTGATTCAGTCTACAGCTTTAACCTCTGTTCTACATCTAGAAAACTTTGTTTCAAACTTAAGGGTGCACTATTATTTTTGAGCCTTTTTACTGCTCTTCTGTTATTTTTGCCATGCATAAAGTGGGTTGCTTTTTTCTGTACATGTTTAAGGTTTCAATTAAAGATCCAAGAAAACAAATAGGAGGCAAAGAGAGACTCACTCTACAGACTTCAGGTACAGACTGCTAGAGCTAAAAGGTACTTGAATCTCAGAATGTGATTCAGTCTACAGCTTTAACCTCTGTTCTACATCTAGAGAACTTTTTTTTTAACTTAAGGGTGCACTACTATTTTTGAGCCTTTTTACTGCTCTTCTGTCTTTGAAGGAAACTGCTCCACAGTTATGGAAGTGTAAGGGCTGGAGGAGGGAGGCTGGCATAGGGGGTGGTCATGCTTTCTGTGCTTCCTCAGGCAAGCAAGCTCAAAATGGGCAGGGAGATCTGTACTTACAGCGAGCTCCATTATGTATTTCAAAGCCCAACTTTGTGTGGAAGTGCTTTGATGAATTTTTAAACAGTCTCACAGACATTCCGGAAAAACATTTGTACGGTCTGTTACTTCAAAAAAGTAGTGCTCAAGGTACTACATTTAGTAGTTTTTGCTTGGTTTTTTGTAAATCCAAATGCTAACTTTTCGTAATTACATCCTTGTTTCAGACATGATGACTGAGCATAAGAAAATTAAACTAGATGTTTAAAGAATATGTATATTCATAGAATATGTATATAAAGTCCACTGGGATAAAAGAAATATTGCTGCCATTTTAAATAAACTATTGAGGCACAGGCTGAATACGTTATTTACATCATTGCAGATCCTTATCATGTCTATCTCACTTTTATGCATGTGCAGAAACAAATTCTGTGCCTGAGAGACATTCTCCAGGTGGGATAATGTGAGGACAGAAGGGAAAAATGACATTCTGTTGGATATATAACCCAGCGGCTGCTAAGAACTAGTCAGAGGAAATCAGGAAGAAAATTGATGAGATGACTAAAATAAAATAACGATGCCAAAGAGAGGTTTTTCATAAGTGCTGGTGAGACTGTTAAAAAGGGGAAGGAAGAGAGTGGTTGATGAGCTATACGCAAGTTTTCCTGCTTTCAGGTGATGACAATTCTGCCAGCATCTGTGCTGCCTGTTTGAAAGGGTCTAGTATTCATTTGGACTTCTGAACTTGTAGGATTTACTGTTAGCTTATATCTTACCTTTAACACCCGTAGCTTTTCTAGTAGTCTGAAACTTTGTTCTCAAACTACTGTTGTGTAAGCCCCATAAACAGTGCTGATTAGACAATGCCTCTTTTTCTAGTTCAGAAGCAGAGAGAACCATTAGGTTTATCCAATGTGGCTTTTTACATCTCACAGTCCATTGCATTTCATCCGGATACCCCATTTTACAGACGAAGATTGCAGTAAACAAGTAAATTAAGCCAATTAATCTGGGAGATATTACTATGTACAACACACTGAATAGCAGGAATCAAGATGAATTTGCTGTCAAATATCTGCAGCAGCCAAAAAAATTGAGTGAGATATGCCTAGGTGGTATCAATTGCTCTTTGATTGATATTTCTGTTGCATTCCAGCTTCCCCTTAATCTAGGATCTCTATTAAAAAGGGTACCTGACAGCTGGGGATGTTCTTATTTTTTTGTTATCAACTAGGATTTCTTGAAACAATAATGGATGTCTCCAAAAGCAAGAGTAGTGATAATGCTTTGAATCTTTTTACTGGTCTTGTGGCTTGGAGTCTGTGCTTGTCCCTTTCATTTGTAAATCAAGAATTTTTAAAATTTATTTTAAGTGGTTCTCTACCATTTTATTGTAAATTCCTTCTTCCTTAGGTCTTTAAAATAATTGCAATTGGTATTTTAATTGCGTTTACTTGAGTCAGATGGCGTTATAGCACTTAGCTGCATTCTCTTTTTCTCAACTTATTCTTTCAGCTTCCCTGAGAACCCTCAAAGACCTATCCTGTGGTAAGGGATTTGCTGAGCTTAGTTTTGAGATATTGCTCTTAGGAGGAAAAAAGCAAACTCTCCAAAAACAAAAAAATAATAACTCTAAAAATGAATGCACAGTGCATCTTAAACCTTTCCTAAATGATTGCAGGCATGATCAGCTGCAGTGTCAATGCCAGTGCAGGATGTGACTGTCCACTGCAGTTACAAGGAAGATCATCAGGAGAAAAGAAACGTGGCCTCAAGCTGCAGGTTTACATTTGATTGAGGTTTGCTGGCAATAAGAAGGCAGAGCCTTAGTTCAGTTCTGTCTTTGAGACTTAAAATTTCATAAATTATTCTTCCTAATGGTTAAATAGAAATTACAACATGCTGGATGTTTCTGAGTGGAAGAATTGCTTTCAGCAGAGGCAAGCAAGCTGAGAGAAAACAGCAAATGTCAGGTAATTGGGTTTATGAGAAATATGACTTTCCATTTCCGCTGCTTTGTGACTGCTCATAGCTTGAGACGTTGTAATTCACAGGTTACACCAACTGCACAGCTCCAAGAGCTGCTTTTGGATCTAGGGAGAAAGGGAATGTTGTGGTAATACAATCCACCTCTGTGGCATTGTATGCTTCGTATTTCAGGAGCTATCTAAGCAGGGTGAACAGTGGCAATCTTAGTAAATAGCAGGTGTTGAGCCCTTTCCCTGTGCAACAACAGAAATTTCATCCTTTTTCCACTGGTTCACTTGTAGGATGTTCTCAGTTTGTGGCACGCTGAATGAAATTTGGGAATGTAAAACTTTCTTAAACTACCTTAGATTTGTGACTTTAATTTTTCAAGACTTTAAAGTACTCAGTACTAAAGACAACTGACAGCTCTACAATTTACCAGAAAAAGACCATCACACTATGAGGAGACATTTAAGTGCATATTTTTTATGTTAAAAATAAGTCCAATTATCATTCTTTGTATCACAGCAGGCACTTTACAGAAAACTAATTTGTGAAAACAGAGGAAAGTATGTCCATCAAGGAATATATTTTAAAAATCAATATAGCAAGTAGATGTGTATAACTTCACTGCATCTATTCTCTTTTGCCGTATGTTTTTATGTCCCCATTCTGTCAGTCTGCAGTTTTAAACAAGTTCCAAATGCCACTGATATTTTTTGCTTAAAAGACAGGATCTGTAACCCTTCAGAGATTATATTAATAGCTGCAGCATTTTGCTGTACGTGGTATTTCAGCATTTTCCTTACATGCGCAATCTAGGAGCACTAAATCTGTAATCACTAACCTTTCTTTTCGTACTAAAAGGCATTGTTAAATTAAATGATGCATTATTAATGAGCATTCTTCAAAATGGAACCTAGGAAAGGTTTAATGCACTTTACATTCTATTACAAAGAATAAGCTGCACTTAATTTCTCTGTCCACTTGTTCTGGCACTACAGTGCTTCCCTGTTTATTGTTCACATGGCTGATTGTTTTAGCTTAATTTTTTGCTGTCTGTTTGCTTAATCCTTTGCAAATATGCACATGTAGGCAAAGGAACTCAAGGCTGGGTTTTTTTGGATGGAGCCCTAAGTAACCTGGTCTATTTGTTTTTCATAAATGTATCCAGTAGGTATCTTTAGTTTTCAATTCATACATTAAAGCATAATAATCAAGTAAGATTATCATATCCAAAGACAATTTTCCAATCCTCTTTATTTTTGAGGGTGGAAGGTGTATTCTGAGGAAGGAATGTGTAAACTTGTGTAAACGTTCCACGTTCTTCAGTATTACCTGAATCTTTTTAAGCCACTGCTGGAGCTTTCTGGTGCCAAGCCAGGGGGGATCTTTGGTTATTTTAAATCATTTTCTCAAAGTTTGGACACAAGTGATTTATCATCAAATCAGTGCTTTAATATGGCAGTGATTAGAGAATGTCATATGTGGAAATCTCTTCTGAATTTTGCATCTACTTTCTTCTTTTTACGTTATGAAAACATTGGCATGCATAATTTTAGGTTAGTTTCTGTCCAAAGAGGAATAATGTCTCTCTAGTGAGCTGGTAATGAAAGGAGAACTTCTTGGAACATTAGCAATTTACGCAGCCACATGGGAATTTATTTTGTATTTGGTAGACCTATTTGGGCAAGTAAAGTAATTGCTCACCACAGCAAATGTCTTCTGAATTCCACAGCTCTCAGGAGCTGCGAGTTTTTCATCTCAGATGGGTAACTCTCCTGAGTTTTGAAAAGCCTGCTTACCTGGACTTTAACTTCTGTGTTCAGTTCTCATTTTCCAGGATATATATTGTATAATACATACTATAGCTTGCATCTTGTGGACTCATTCAATGGCCACTGCACATAGAGAGGAGATCCAAGGTATTGTAAGATAAAGTCAGTTTATCTTGTAAATGAAGCACACTGATGCTTTTGGGGAGATAGAGATGAAAATAATTTTAAAAATATCGTAAAAAAGAAAACAGAAAAAAAAAGAGAAAACATTGCCTGCAAGGCTTTTGTTGTGTAAAAGAACACAAAGCTTGTGTTTGAAAAATCCACATATGCTTGGGCAGCATTGAGAGTGTCCTTGTGCATGGACTTTTTAATATGGTACCAAAGGAAATGTTACATAGCTAAAGCATGATAAAAATATTTTTCTGTTTAATATTTAACTGTTCAGTGGAAACCTAAGATATGTTGCTGTACTCCTGACTCTCTTCTCTAATATAAAGTTCTGAATCCACGTTACACAGATTATTTTCCAGGAGCCTTTATAAACAGAGCAGTGCTTAGTGGTGGGATGGATGATGTGGTGCTTCAAGCTTCTCCTTAGGGCTGTGGCTGGGGGTAATGGAAAATCCGGGTGTGAGGGTACGGAGTGGGGCTAACGGTGCCAGAAATGCTGGAGCAAATTTGCTAGGCATTCCAAATCGACTGCTGTGTTCTAGACACTGGCTTTGTTGAGTGCCTAGTGGTGAGTCTGACTTGGAGGCATTAGACTTCCATAGGTCACTAACTCACTCCATTTCTCAGGGGAAGCTGTTACGAATCTGTCTCTGTACTAAGGTTTATATTTTAAATTAGTTGACTTACTGGTGTGCAGGATGATCCATTTCTGCCTCCTGACTTCTAAATAAGCCTTTTCACATGCTTGTGTAATGTCTAGCAGCAGTAACAGGTATTATCCATAAGCAAGCACCAAAGAACAGGCTGGTGCATTTCTATTAGGCTCTAGTTTGGAAATTTTTCTTCTCACTGTCACATCATGAACTCTGGAGCTGAAGAGAAATTTTCTGTTTTGACCAGAAGACATTGTTTCACTTCAACCAAAAAAA
This sequence comes from Callaeas wilsoni, assembly GCA_013398955.1. Lineage (NCBI taxonomy): Eukaryota > Metazoa > Chordata > Aves > Passeriformes > Callaeidae > Callaeas > Callaeas wilsoni. The sequence goes on along the minus strand of VWPU01001526.1, from coordinate 3,078 downwards.
CAAATCTTGGCACGACTGCAGCCATTCATTTTTTTAAGGCAGAATTTTAGAGCAAAACAAGGGAAGGTGTCCTGTCACGTTCCCTTACCCCACAAAACTTATACTAGGCTGGGGGCTAATGCTAATGTTCATTGAGACTTGGATATTCCAGTACAAAAGCCAGCCTCTTCCTATCTTAAACACAAATTTAAGTCCTTAAGCCTCCCTTTCCTGAGTACTCTAAACAAAATTATCTCAGTTTAGAGACTATAAGTGGGCATAGGCTTAACAGCTTTTAAAAGTCTCAACCTGGCTTTGGTGGAACATCTGAGATGTTTGCATAAGGCAAGAAAACTGCTTATCTTTCCAGCTCATCCTCAGTGTCCCTGTCTTATACCTAGCAGCATTTTGCTCTAGATGTCCAGCTGTGTAAATTTGTTGCTTGAAAGGAAAAACTTCATATGTAATGACTCCACACTGAGCTTTTGAAAAGTAAATGACGTGATCGTTGTAGCACAAATCTTTTCAACTTCTGTCAATCAATTCCTTTGATTAAATGACAAATAATTTTCTTTTGTACTAAGCTATGCATAGAGCTTCCACTTTGTGCTTCCACACTTCCTTTTGGAACCTTTTGGTGCAATGATTAAAGACCTGCTTTTGGGTGTTTTTGATGCCTTTTGACACCTTTTTCCTATTTCCTCTAGCTGTGCTATGCATCGCAATCTGTGAAGGATAAATATTTGGTTAGAATAATAGTGGATTTTATATGCATTTTTATGTACATGGTATAAAATACATAAGCAATTTAAAGAAATGTTGAGGGGCAGTACCATTTAAAATTCCATAAAACATGTCTCTCAAGTAAAAAATGTCCCAGATGCTTCATTTGCCATTCTAAATTAAAATTAAAAGGGTTATTAGGCAAGATTTTCCAACTTAAAAAGCTCAGCAGAAATGGAAAGAGAGAAGTTAAAAGGGAGCAAACCTCTTTGGAGAGGTGGTCCAAACAGCAGGTGGGTGATTGGGGTTTCTCAGGGAGGAGTCTCAATATCATAGAATATTTTGGGTTGAAATGGACTTCTAAAGAACATCTAGTCCAGCCCCCAATGCTCCTTTATTTCTTGGCTGTTCTCAGCCTTACTGCCCCAAGGTAAGAAGAACAAACAAATAAATCAAAGCATCAGAACCCAAGAGCGATGTTTTTCTCTTTTATTTAGGGGAAAAAAAAGGGCTTCTGTGCATAGAAAATGGCCAGGAATATAAAGCACTGGCCATGTATGCATGAAAGACAAAAATGAAATGCTGTGCTTTATCCTACCCAGACAGAAGAAATGCAGGGTGAAGGGGTAGTTTTGAAGGACGGAGCAAACCCCATGATTATCAATCAGAAACCTATGGCCTATTGCATTGCAGCTGCTCCGAAGAAAATTGTTCCATATATTTTATGCTGAGGTGGCTCAGAATTCCCATTTTCAGCTGAAAAACACTGGAATATTTTGTGAAAACGTTTTTGCCTGTGACGTTTTATGTAAAAACCCACAGTGTAATCACGAGCACAGCCTTTTGAAGAAAGTGATAGTACGGGCTGAGGCTTGCTTCAAAAGGGGGTTTGGAATGCAGATACGGTGTGGGATTTTCTTGTTGGTTGTAGTTCCTGATCTTGATTTCTTTGCATTAAAATCTTACAGACTGGCTTTCTTAGCTTCAACACCTGCACAGATGGAGACATGGCCTCTCATCCTCACATTTGGGTAGCTAAGATGGGCAAAAGGAGAGAAGAATTTCTCTTTCTGCTATGAAAGAAAGCAGAAAGCTGAGAGCGTTGCCCCAGAGTTACACAGAAGGCTCTGTGGGAAGGGCACATGACGTTATTGAAGCTGCATGTTCAGCCCCAAGCCCTGGACAGATGGGATTGGTCTGGGTGCCTGAACCTGTTTGGTGATGGCTCTTGCACCATTCTGGCCTTGCTGGTACAGCACCCACTGCTTGCCCAGCTTCCCTGTCACACGCATTGTGCATGTTCCTGACCTGTAAATGCTGGGAAGAGCACTGCCCATGGAATGGGATGGAGTGAGACCTTGAAAGAATCCTCTGCAGTTCCCATTAGCTTGAACAGATGTCCAACCTCTGCCATGCCTGGGAAGTGTTTCCTCACAGCTCGCAGTGCACCCTCCAATCCCTGGAAGTTCACAGCTTTTATTTAGCACTCCAGCATCTATTAATGCATGCAAGGAGTGAAATCCTTTTCCTGGCATTCCTTCCCAAAATCCTGTGAGTTTGAGATTTAATGTTCAGTTTAGGAAGGTTTTGTCCTCATCATTGAAGCCTGATCATCAGCACTATACGTACTGAGGCCTTTTTCTCAGCTTCTCCACCTTTGCTGCCAGCACTGGATGACAGGGTCAGACTTCACTTGAAACACACTCCTCTGTGTGCCTCCCTTCTTGCTGAAGGAAAGCTCATCCTAAACTGTTCCTTCCCTGCTTTCCAGTCACAATGTCCATAGCCTCTTTCTGAAACGTCCTCCTCTAAACTTCTGTCCATTTAGAGGAGTACACACCCCTAGCTGTGTTTTGCACACAGTGTCTCTGTTTCTGAGGTGTTTATATTTTGGCCTGTAAGAGGAACACACAGTGCAAGGACAATCCCAGAGGCAGAAGAGAAGAGGAAGTCGTGTAGTTGCAAGAAAACAATTCTAAATTTATTCTTTTGCTTGAATCTATCTCCTTAACAGAAGCCCAGTAGTTGTAACAATCAATACAGAGACTATTTCTATCAATAGAGTATTCCAATCAATATAGATTATTCGTAAGAATCACTATAAAGATTATTTAGAAGAATCAATGGAGAGACTATTTCTAGCAATCAAAACAGAGAATATAACAATCAATACATATTGTTTGTAAGAATCAATACAGACTACTGTAAACAATCAATACAGAGAGTATAAAAAACTGTACAGTGTTTCTAACAATACAGAGACTATTTGTAAGAATAAATATGGAGAGTATAAAAAATTATACAGGGTACTTCTAACAATCAATACAGAGATTATTTCTAACAACCAATACAGAGTATTTCTTACAACCAATAGGG